>PVIA01004187.1:61863-145909 GCA_004024845.1 Tonatia bakeri
AAATATGTGAATCTCTTTTTTAAATAAAAATCCTCTTTGCCTGTTGACTGTTTTTATAATATTAATATTATTTACTCTTATTATTTTCTGAAATCATCAGTAATATTATGAATATATTAAAATATAAGTGTAAAGAAATTTGGCTTATTTTCATATTTGACCTAATTTAACTTCCAAAGAAAGCTTGTTAGTGTCAACCAGACTGAGCAAAATGCTACAATAAAATCAGTTACTTTCTGTGTAATCATCTCGTGAAGCAGGATAACACGCTGTCCTTGCCAACTGCCCAAATGTTTGTATCTAGCACTGCTGTGCAGCCTACAGGCTTTTAGAAGCTGGAGAAAGGGCCGGGGTTCAATATGAAGCCATGGAAGAATCTCAACAGGAAACATGCTTAATGAAACACTTAGCTGGATAGACTTAAAGTTTTGTAAGGTAAAAATTTAAATAACACCCTTTCAATCTGTTCTCCAGTTTAAAATTTATCTTTATGCAGTGTGCTGAAAAGTTCTGATTTTCTCCTTCTCCTGATTGAAATCTCATCCAACCTACAACCAGAAAAAGGAGGCAGCATTTGTATTAACATAAAACATATGATTCTGGTTCAATAGAGCAAAATTGCATGTTGATAAGATATAAGGTAAAGAACTTGAGACAGAGTTTCAACAGCTTCTCACACAATTCTTCATTTACTAATGACATTTGAAGGACCCTTGTTACCACTTACCCTTCTCACCGGTACAATTATGACTCCATAGAGATGCTAGAAAAGAGTCTAAACAGACACTGCTTCCATTCCAGAACTTTCAACAGGAAGTAGTTTCTTTTTCCATTAGATCTCAATCTTGGGGGGGCTACAAAGCCAGCTGCTTAGACATCCTCACGGGCTTCCATGTTCCTTTCCAGGCCAAGATGTTTCCACCTTGATGCAAACACCCCCTCCTCTAAGATACATTTCATCTGGTTACAAAGAACCTACCAGATTCTCTCCACATCTCCCCTACCTCTACCCCTAATAAATGAAAGACATTGGAATTTGTTTTACAATCTTCTGTTCCAGGAAGGTCCAAGAGTTATCATGAATGACCTCTGAGTTCATAGGTACAAGTCATCCAACTCCCTGGTCACAAGAGTTCATTGCTCTTCTAGGAGTCAATGAGCATCATCCTCATTGCACTCTAGCAACCCATTCCCTGGAACTGGGAATTCAGCCAGAATTGCAGGTTGTATCACTGTAACTCCCATCTTTTTCACCTTCTCACTCTTTAATTCGCAGTACAAGAATGTTCACAAGACATATAACAAAGGATTGATACCCCTGACTTCAATAAGAAAAGATCAAACCACCAGGAGAAAACGGGTCAATTATAAGAGCAGGCAATTTAGAAAAGAGGACCTCAAAAGACCTCCAGTTATTTGTCTTTTCTTTCCAATCATCCTCATCCTGTAATTTATTTTTCAGTATATGTATTTATTTTTTCAATAAAAGTTTACATTCAATATAATTTTGTATTAGTTTCAGGTATTCGACACAATGTTTAGACAATCATATGCTTTACAAAGTGTTCTTCCCAATATTTCCAGTATTCATCTGGCACCATACATAGTTCTTACAATATTATTGACTATATTTCTTTCCCATGCTGTACTTTACATCCCCGTGACTATTTTGTAGCTACCAATCTTTATTTCTCAATCCCTTCACCTTCTCCCCCTATAATTTAAATCCTTCCCAATTTGCTTATTTGCATGCTAACATGCTCACCTCCATCTGCTCTAACAATCACTACATTTTCTATTCAGCCATCTATCATTTTTCCCCATTTACCACTTCGTGCTACTGGCTGCTGGGTACTATTATAAAACCTTGGATTTGTTGCCTCACGAACTTAAGGCTTTTAACCTCGGATGGGGCCTTGGGTCCCAAAGAGGCCATTCTAAGCTTTTATCACCATACTAATAATATTTATTTGCAGTCAACAGACCATATTTCATGTTGTTTCATAGGTAAAAATTGCAACTATCAGGTAGAAATGCCCTCCATTTCCCTGCCATAAATCAGTGTTTTATATTCATTCAACAATACAAGGCAAAGTTTTTCTTAAAGAACCACACACATTCATATCCTCTGCCTCAGAGAAAACCACTTTTTTTATTGTCTCTTGAGACCCTTTTCTGTGCATTTTTAAATATATATTTGGAAATATATGTTCTGTATTTATGTTTTTATATAACTGTTTGTGTTAGATCTTTCAGGCTGCTAACCTCTCCTAACAAAATACCACTGATTGGTTGCCTCTAACATAACAACAGAAATTGTATTACTCTCAGTTCCTGGAGGCTGAAAGTCCGAGATCAGGGTGCCAACGTGGTCAGGTTGTTGGGGGGGCTCTCTTTGGGGTTGCAGACTTCTGGTTGTATCTTCACAAGGCAGAACGGGGTGAGGGATCTCTCTGGAGCCCTCATGACCGAATCACTCACCAAAGGCCTTCTTTCCCAATACTGTCACCTTAGGGGGTAGGTTTCAACATATGAATCTTGAGAGGACACAAACATTTAGACCGGAACAGTGTTCCATAACTGTCACTCTGATACTTTCTTATTTTTCTCACCAATGTGGGATGAAGATTTTTCTGGTTCAGTGTTTTGTAGCTTCTGCATTATATTTCACTGTATAAATATCTCACAACTTATTTAGCCACTATTCTATCTGTGGACATGTAAGTTGCAAAGAACCCTATAATATACTTTTATATACATACCTCCCTGTGCACATATGTAATTGTCTCTCTCAGGTAAATATCTAGAAGTGAAAATGCTAGGTACACATTATGTGCATTTTTAAAAATTTTATTTGCTATTACCATTTGTCCTCTAAAGTGCTATGTAATTTTCACTCCTATCATCAATAAATGAAAGCAATAGTTACCCCATACCTTCACAATGCTTGATATTTTTGTACTTTTCAATAGCCTAATAGGTGAAAAACGGCATTTCATTAGTTTAATTTGCATTATCCTGATTACTAATGTGCTAACTTCAAGTGTTAATTAGGAGCTTATATTTCCTGTCCTGTGAAAAGCTAGTTTATATCCTTTGCCCATTTTTCTTTTGGAATGTTCATTTTTTATAAATATGGAATGGATACATATCCTTCAATTATTTTAAATGTTATAAAAATCTTCCCTCCAGCATATCAATTTTCTTCTACTCTCTTTAGTAACATATCTTTAACTTCATTTATTATGTTGATGGTTGTATGGAATTTAAAATTTTAATTTTGATATCGACAACTATACCAATTTTCTCCCTCTAGGACTCTGTTTACTGTTGAGAGGAAACTTTCTAGCTTAAGGTAAGAAATTTAAAACTATATATTTTCTTCTAATTCTTTATATATGCACACACCTATACACATAGTTGCATAAATATATTAGTTATGTCTTTTCTCAAATTGAACTGTATTTGATTAATGGTATGTGGCGGATATCTGGCTTCATTATTTTTACAAGTTGCCATTCTTTGTTGTATAATTCATCCATTCCACGTGAGTGTATCATATTCCAAGTGCTATTTATACTCTCTATACTATTCCACTTATTTATTGTTATATTTTTACTGACTGCAATAAGGGTTTTTTTACTACACCATTATTGCAACTTTTGGAATCTCACATTTCAAAATTTTCCTACACAATTTTATTCATTATATCACTAAATTTTTAAGTTTCCCTATCATGTTTCTACAAGAAATCTGGTAGGATTTTTATCTGGGCTGACTGTGGTGAGTATTGAAATATTTAAATATTATGTCTTTCCATCCATGAAATGAGTATGCTTCTCCACTCAGATTATCTTTAGATTCCTTGGTTTCATGCATTTCTTGTGCATCTTTTTTTTTTTTTAATGTTTTATGTTGTGCTGATTTGTGAATGAATTTGTTAGTTGCTGCTGGTTTATAAGAATATATCTCTAGGCGTCCCTAAGAGGAGTATCTTAACTCCGGTTTCAGAGCTCTTCCTGGGGCACAGGTGCTCTCTCTCATCCTCCTATGGGTTTGGAGAGCATACCATTCTGGCCTGCTGCTGTGTTGCTGGGCACAGGGCTCTCCACACCCCCCTCTGCGCAACCTGACGATGGCAATCCCCTGCTTGGAATCCTCTAGAGGCATCTCGTCAGATACAAGATTATTTCAGAAGTGTTTGTAGGACATCCACACAAAACCCTCTGCATTCTGGCTGCTACTTTTCTTTCTATCTTTATGTCCAGGTGAGTGCTCAGGTATCAGGTACCTTGTGAGGCACTGCGCCCAGAAAGCTCCTTGCATACTCCCCATGATGCCATACTCTTTGACTTCTCTTTATTTGGCTTGTGTTATTCCATCTCTCCAAAATGTTCTTCTCAGCATGGGTAACCTACCTTACTCCTGTTTATCTGGAGGCTGTCTCCTTCAAGAAGCTTTTCCTCATATTCCAGATATTTTCCTTTCTTCTCCTCAACCCCCCTGCACCATTGGACTGAATCCATATTACTAATTCAGCACCTGTCTCAAAACTTGTGGACATCTATATACGTATCCCTCTGATATTGGACTATGCTTCTATGTCTAGCCTAGTGCCTGACAAATAGGGAAAAGTGATCTGTTGAAATAATGTGTTGTGGGTTTGTCCTTTTCATAGTACATTATTGTTTACAAAATGTTTTCATATATAAAATTGATATGGCCCAAGGTCTTTCTACTACTTAATAAAAACAAACCATCATAAGTTTTAGCATTTTAAGATTACTCAAAAGTCACATTTTTCTTGAAATTTTTCATTTGTAATCAATCTGAGAATCTTCCAGAGGTGCAATTGTCCCTGGACCATAACTAGTTATTGGTTCTTGGAGAGGACCCTTTCTCTAGCAGAGTTCCTCAGTAGCATGCAGAGAAAAGTAATATTGTCTCATATGTTAATAGAGTCCCTGCCTGTGATTTCCAGATCCTTCTTCTCAATAGAAGAACTGCTCTAGGAGCTGAACACTGCTCTACACCACAACTTCCCCTTCACTGCAGCAGGTTCCAGACTCCACGCCCTAGTGCTCATCTCCTCAATGACGCAAGAACAGATGTCCACTTTGTAAGCTGTTTCAGAGAGAGTTTTCTCAATAGAGCTATTTGGACCATGAAGAACATTGTCTTTTTCTACATTACACAGGCATGTTTCTCCCCAACTGCACATGCTTTTCAGAGACAGGGTAGGGTAAGAGTGCAACAGGGACATTGGTGTCATGACTGAGCACAGACATGTTCCTAAATCTCACTCCTCACGTGTGCAGACCGGCCACCCAACTACATCACTCCTTCATTCTGGTGGTTTTCTCTTAGGAGTTTATATTTCCTTCCAGGACACTTTTCCAGCCTATACAACAGATCTGTGTGTGCTTGAATCCTAGTTATCAAAGCTCTCTGTGACAGAGCAGAGCTCTCAGGCTCCTTGACAGTCTTTTTTAAATGTGCTGGACTTCCAAGAACAAATTAAGTTTCCTTAACCTAATATACAAGGGAAATAACTCACATGGAACATGGGGGACCTTTAAGGGAGTGTGTTCCCAACCTCCACAAACCCACCTAAATGACCTAGCTAAAATACCCTGTTACAGAGGGACTTTTTTAATTTTGACCCTCACTACCATCATGAGAGATATAACTGATAGCCACAGAGTTTAAATGATATTCTCCAAGACAGATAGTCAGTGAGAGACAAAGCAGAATTTAGAGCCAGACAATTAAGCATTATAAGTGAAAAGCATGGGTTTTGTAATCAGATTGGCACAAGTTCAAGTCTCAGATATGCCAGTAACTACTCAGCTGGTCCTGAGCAAGCCTGGTTTTCTTTGTCCACCAAATGGGCGGACCTCTACTTTGAAGGGTGGTTGTTTTCACAAAATGGGTGTGCACAGAACTGAGCCCAAAGCTTGTCACAAAATATGTATTCAGTGAATTTCAGCTGTTTACATTCTTCATATTTTAAAACTTAGCCTTTGATTTTACAACATCATGGTCTTCATTTCCTTAAATTTAAGGATTCAGTGAACATTTATTGACAAATATAATTTTAAATAGAATCCTATTTAAAAACCTTCAGCATAGTTTTGAGTTCCAGAGACAAAGTGGCAGAAACCTATTCCCTATAGTCAAGTTATTTACCAACTGGGAAGTGCACTGGTCAGAATGGGTCATTCAACAAAGGTTGTTAAGTATCTGCCACAATACACACTCATGGGTTATAAATGAATTTACAAATTCTTTCCTCAGAGGCAAAGAAAGGTTTGGAAAAGGTGCTCCAATTCTGGATTGGGCTTTGAAACACCTTAATAATGTAATCTGATACCTGAAAATATAGAAATTATTTTATGTATAAATGCCTAATGTGCAAACAATAATACTAATAATGCAGTTATTTGCTCAAAGTAGAATTCACTAGGTGCCTACATGGCACAAAACACTATCAGTTCTGATTTGACAAGAAATTAATCTGTGGAGAGAATGTTATCTCCTCTAATTTATATATTTGAAGCCACGAACTTTATAATTCAGAGAATAATGATTGCACTTCAAATCCAGTATTTTGGATTTCTTTCTGTTTACATAAACTAAGACTGGGCTTTGAAATTGGGTTTCAAATTCTATTTCTGCTAATAACTTGCTTGGCAGTCTCTGGATAAGTATTGATCCTTCTAAAAGCTTGTGGCTTATTTTAGTCTACAACATGGAAAAAGCTTGTTAGTGAGGCTCAACCTCATCAGGTCCTCAGAGGCCCCCATGAAAGGGTGTGTGCGCTGTGTCCGGTGGTGGGAAGATATTCTCTAAGTGCCAGTGCCCTTGTTTGTTTTTATAGCATTGCTGTCGCTGGTGAGATGAGACATTTGGGGCAGGTTAGGAGTTCCTCCTGAGTTTCAATTTTCTTAGTTTCTCAAATTTATTTTTAAAAGACCTAAAATTCCAAATCCACTTGTGTTCTAGACATATTTTCAAATCAGTATGTGGACATATCCAGGAAGTAACCAGGGGACAGACTTTACCTATAGTCTGCATTCTTCGGAGGATAGCTCCTCCACAGTCATTATCTACAAAACCCAGCACCCCTGGCTACTTAAATACAATATTGGCTTAGTCAAACCAATATTTTAAAATACCAAAAATTGTGAATATAAAAGCAATCCACTCATTTGAAATAAATTTTAAGGTGAAAATGTTATTGAAACAAGATAACTATCATCAAAATATTTCATTAATCAAAAGCAACAAGCTTTTATCCTCTACTTAAACAAGACATTTCACACAAAATATGTTTTGGATTGTCCTAACTGTCCTATGAGTTATAGAGATGCACTACCTGGCAAAACCAAAGGCCATTCACATGTTAGACCATGTGTAGACATCCCTGGAGCATCTGACTGTACGTCTATTGGGCAAATAGTGTATCTCTGGGTTTGTAAAAGGAGAATATTCCTGGCATATCAATGATATACAATATTTTAGTTTATAAAATCGAATTTTACCTCTGTTTTATAAAATTAAAAAATGTAGAAAAGTTGTTAGCAATAGAAAACATCATGCTTATAAACAAGACAAATATTTTTATCTAAATGGTATGCCGTTAATTGAAATTGTGTATGCTTGTTGAGGTAAAGACCTAAGATCTCTGGAAGCCAAAAATTGTCAGTCCTTCAGGACACCTAAACATTGCTCTGATTCCTTCTCTGGTAAAAGTTTGCAAAAGGTCATCATTCCCAACCTAAAAAATGACAGGATGAACTATAAAATAATATTTTCTTCATCAGTATTGAAATGCTTGGATGCAAATAAGTCAAAATAAACTAAATTCCAGAGGGGGATTAGCCCTATCTAGGTAAGCAGAAACCTTCACTCACTTTAACATCCAAGTATGTTAGTCTTGTCTACAAGACAGGTGAGGAGAGTCAGGAGCCTGTTAAGTCCAGGACGTTTTCTTCAACAAGCAGAATCTAATCAAACTCTTACTGGCCATATATGTACTGACAAGGTAGATTGAAATATGAAGGAGAACAAAAATTTACTGTTTCCTGCCATCTCTAAATTCTTCCCTATGGGTTTTTTCTGAGTAAGCAGCATCATGGAAAATGAGGGGGAGTTTAAAAATAGAGAGATGAGTCTAATAGTTCTTGGACCCAAAATCCTACTGAGAAACTAATTCCATCCTCCAAACACTTAAAATTGGAGCTGAACTAAGTAATTCAGCTCCATAATAGATTGGTTCCTTATTATATTGAAGGAAATTATCCTTCAACCTAGCTTCTTCACAGAAGAAAAGGCAATTCTTTTTTGGAATAAAATCAGTGTCTATTTCAGTTTCTACTTTGTTTTGTATATAATCTCTGGTATGCAAAACAAAATATGAAGAAGCAAGAAAATATGACCTATAACCAATGAAAAGCAGCCAGTAAAAGCATATTCACTGATCACTCACATATTCAAATTAGTACACAGTGACTTTGAAATCATTACAAATATAAAAATAGTTCAGAAAATAGACAAAATGATTTTTGTAATCAAGATTTTCTGCATAAAAAAAATGGAAACTCTAAAAAAAGAAATTTAGGATTAGGAAGTACATTATCTGAAATAAAATCAATGGATGATCTCAATATTACACTGGGTACAGTAGAAGAAAGGATCAGTGAAAGTGAAGTCAATAAAAATAATTCAAATTAAGCCACAAAGAATAAAAAGAATACATTCCTGCCAAGATGGAGACTGTAGGTAGAAATCCTTCACTTCCTCACACAACCAAAAGGAGGATAAGAACCAATCTAAAATCAAAAAACAAGAAGAATGCCAGAAGATCAAACTACAAGGAACTCTGACAACCAAGGAACTAAAGAAAACAGTCAACCAGACCAACCAGACTGGTAAGACAGGGAGACGGAGAGAACCCACGGTGAGGCAGCGGACCACGAGGGTGGGGCTGGCTGAATAGGAAACTAAGATTCAGAGCTGTGGACTACCTTGGGGATTGCCACAGCAGGAGAAACTCCCAGTCTCACACAAGGGTTCATTGGAAAGTGGGGCTAGAGCCTAGTGGCAAGCTGCATTGTTCCCTCTCTGGCCCCTTCCCCATAGACAGTGCAGCAAGGAGGATTGCCCTGCCCTGGTGAATACTGAAGGCCCCACCCCCTTACAACTTAAGAGGTGCACTGAGACAAAGAAATAGGGCCCAAATGAAAGGACAGATCAAAACTCCAGAAAGAGAGCTAAGCAATGAGGAGATAGTTAACCTATCTGATGGAGAGTTCAAAGCCCTGGTAATCAAAATGTTCACAGAACTGATTGAGCTTGGTCAAAAAATGAAAGAACAAATGAAGGATACCCAAAGTGAAATAAACAAAATATTCAGGGAACCAACAGTGACAGGAAGGAAACCAGGACTCAAATTAACAATTTGGAATAAAAGGAAGAAATAATCATCCAACTGGAACAGAATGAACAAACAAGAATTCTAAAAAATGAAGAGAGGCTTAGGAACCTCTGGCACAACTTTAAACATTCCAATATCCAAATTATAGGGGGTGCCAGAAGGAGAACAACAGCAAGAAATTGAAAACTTTTTTGAACAAATAATGAAGGGAAACTTCCTCAATCTGGTGAAGGTAATAGACTTCCAGGAAGTCCAGGAAGCCCAGAGAGTCCCAAAGAAGTTGGACCCAAGGAGGAACACATTGGCACATCATAATTACATTAGCTAAGATTAAAGATAAGGAGAGAATCTTAAAAGCAGCAGAAGGAAAGGAGAGAGTTATTTACAAAGCAGTTCCCATCAGACTGTCAGCTGATTTCTCAAAAGAAACCTTGCAGGCAAGAAGGGGCTGGAAAGAAGTATTTGAAGTCATGAAAGGCAAGAATCCACATCCAAGATTTCTCTATCCAGCAAAGCTTTCATTTAGAATGGAATGGCAGATAAAGTGCTTCCCAGATAAGGTCAAGTTAAAGGAGTTCATCATCACCAAGCCCTTATTATATAAAATGTTAAAGGGACTTATCTAAGAAAAGGAATATAAAAAATATGAACAGTAAAATGACAACAAACACAACTATCAACAAATGAACCTAAAAAAAGAAAAACAATGAAAACAAAAACTGAGCAAACAACTAGAACAGGAACAGAATCAGAGAAATGGACATCACATGGAGGGTTTTTTGGGGGGCAAGGGGAGGAATAAGGGGAAAAGGTACAGGGAATAAGAAGTATAATTGGTAGGCATAAAATAGATGGAGAGAGATAAAAAATGGTATAGGAAACAGAGAATAGAAAGAACTTACATGTGCAACCCAAGCACATGAACTAAAGGGGTAAAATGCTGGAGGGTTGGGGGTACAGGGTGGAGAGAGGATAAAGAGGGAGAAATTGAGAAAACTGTAATTGCATAATCAATGAAATATACTTTATAAAAAATAATAATAATTTTTAAAACCAGTAAAGTGTATCAGACATCTATAGAACTCTAGCTATAGACTTCAGGAAGTAGAGTCTTATACCATATACTAGGCCATGAAGCTAGTCTCAATAAATTTTTAAAAACTGAAATTATAGAGAATATTTATGACAATAAAATCAAGTTCAAAATCAATAACAAAAGAAAGTGAAATTTTTTTCAATATTGGAAATAAAAAACACTTCTAAATAATTTATATGCCAATAAGGAAATCACAATGAAAAGTAGAAAATATTTTAAACTGAATAATAATAAAAACAGAACATATTAAAATTTGTGGGATACAGCCAAAAAAGTATATAAAGGGAAATGTATAAATGTTTATATTAGATCAAAATAAAGGTTTAAAAATCAATAATCAAAGTTTCCTACTCAGGAAGCTGAAAAAAGAAGTCAAAATAAAGTACAAAATAAGTAGAAGTGAGGAAAAAATAAGATAGAAATTAATGACATAGAAAACATGAACAGTAGAGAAATAGCAGCAAAGCCAAAGTGAATCTTTAAAAATAATAATACAAATTATCAATTTAAAGAGAGAGAAGTCATGAACCGCCAATATTAAGAATAAAAAGGGAGACATTACTACAAACACTAAAGACGTTAGAATGAGAATAAGATGATTGTATGACAATACATTTTACAACTTAGAAATAAGGATGAATTTCTTATAACCACAAGTTTTCAAAGCTGACATTAGAAGAAATAGAAAGTATGAATTTTTTAAAGTATGAATACTTTTATAACTATTAAAGGAATTGAATTTATTACTAATACTTCCTACATGGAAAACCCTAGGTCCAGACAGTGAAAATAGTAGCAAACCCTTCAAAGCATAAAAAAGAGAATAATTTCAAAAATACTACTCTTCAGAAAACCTAATTAAATTATCCTTTTCCTCCTTACTCATAGACTCTCCACTCAAGAATCACCATACATTCTTTTTTACATTTCTACTACATTCCATAACCAAACTTATGCTTTTATATTTTATATACTGGACTCTCATTTTATGCATTTAACATTTTCTTTCAAATAATTCTATTTCCCACATGGTAATATTAATGATTTATTTACTACTTTCTATATATCAACTCTGTGCTGTGTTTTACATATATGAATCACTTTATCCTCATAAGTGAATTTGGGTAATATATTTTCCTAGTGTTACAAATAAGGGAACTCAGATTCAGGGTTCTCTTGCTTGCTCAAAATCCTGGAGAACTGAAATTCTTGTGTGTTTGATTTCAGAGCCCACACTCCTTCCAACACACCGCCCTCTCAATAACAGTGATTAATAGACCATTCCCTACCAGCCTGTCAGGAAGTAGTGCCACATAAGTTCTGTATTTGGTAGTGTTTTAATTATTAATTAAACCAGAAAAAAACAACAATTTCAGAGGGAATATTTATCCAGCTGCTTTTATTCTTATGACCCAATCTGCCGAGCTTCAATCTACAGGACTTGTCAGAGGGTAAATAAACTCCACTTATTCTATCATTTGTGAACTTTCAGGAATTGCTGAGTGAGGATATTCTAGCCCCCTATGATTTTATGTAAAATACTGGGTTAATTTAAAACAGACACAAGTGAGAAAACCTGCCTCTTCTAATGCTGTGACTTCCATCACAGAGCCTTTGTGATGACTGCCTACCCAAATCACCTCCTCCACAGTCTGGCCTTCATACTTTTATGATTACCTCCTCCAATGCCTTGTAATTGTTCCTTCAGAAGCATTTACAACACCAAAGTCAACAGAAAACTGCTTGAAGACAGAAACTGGATTTTCCTTACAATCTGTATGTACCCAATAGGCCGAATGCCTAGCACATGGTAAGTACTCGATAACTATTAGTTGTGTGAATATACATTTTATAATCATTGGATGGTTTTGAAATACCTGCAAATCTCAATAGGGAAAAATTTCCAAGCATTTTCACACAACAACACTCATTTCAGAGATGACAACGTCTTTCCCTGGCATCCTTCTGGCCTAGGAAGGTGTGTGATACCTTATAGTGTGGACCGTCTTAAGTCAATGTGATGCTTTAATGATCATTTGAAAGCCACATTCCCTCTCCTATTAATTTTCTCAGAACAAGTTAATCTACACTGTTTTCTCTAAAATTTCTTGCATTGGTTTAAAAATGAAGAGAGTCTTTGCTTCGCTTCAGTACAGGGGCTTCTAGCAATGTGATTTTTTTTTTTAATATGGTTTCTCTTACACTGGTTTCCATTGCCATAAAGATCTGTTTGTTAACTGTGGTGACAGCCTGCCCTTCATGGCACATGTTCAATAAATGTCAGTAAGTGAACAAAGATGAGAGATACTGGAACACTCTTAGCCTTAATAGACTGAGAAGGTAGTAGGAGACTAAACGTTATATTCATTCAGAATAAAGAGGTCTTTCGAGTCCGTTTTTCTGGTTGAGAGATCAGAGCAAATGAATTGAAAACCTAAAATAGAAGTTGTTTTATTCTCACAGGTTCTGACATTTTCGTGGTGAGCTGCAAGTTATAAAAACAGCTACTAAAATCTAAATTGCTAGCTCCATATGGAAAAAGACACTGCAGTATATCTTTTATCATTGTAATACATATGTGTAGAAAGTCATTGCAGTTGAATTATTTCAGAATGGCTTTTTAAAATAAGCACAATGGCAGGAGGGTGGAAATATTGGGAGGCCACGCAGACTTACAAATAAAGAAATGGTTACAGAGCTCATGCTTGCATCCAACGTTTAAGCAGCCTCACTTCACCTGATACTTAGTGAAGTTGATGACTTTTAGGAGACCTGCCACATCTCTTAGTCAATTCTCTCCTGGTTGACTTGGGTCAGGTTACTTATAGAGAATTTAAGGAATCTGAGCCTTTATTTAAACTCTCATCAGCTAGAACCGGAATTAAGTAAATGGCTTATGCCCCAATGAGCTTAGTATGTTCTCACCAAATGTAAAACATTTTGAAAACTGGATATATTTTCTCCTCACCTTCTCTTGGTAATGCAATAAATAACAAATAAAATTTTTGAGATCCTAAAATGCAACTACACTTTGAGATAATCAGAACAAATGTATAAAGGAGAATTCCAGAAAGCAGGTAGAAGAAGCAGAGTCAGTACATACATTCAGAAATCCCATTTGATGTTTGTTCCCTTTCAGAAGTAATAGTGTCTCATTCCTGTAGTTGTAGCATACAGGGTCTTAAATACTTTGTGAATACCGCCTCCTTACCTGGTGTATTATTTAGGCTCAATTCTAAACCATTATTATTTTTTAAAGATAATAATATCTAGAAGTTAATGAGAAGCTTTTAAATGCAGTAGTAGCTGCTAGAGAATATATTCAGAGTTTCCAGGGAATACCTACCTTGGTTCTGCTTTGGAAATAAACTGGGAAACTTTTAAAATTCCAAAATTTTAGTCTCAACTCAGAACTAAATAAGAAACTCTGACAGTGGAACCTAAGCAATGTTGGGGTTTTCTTTTTTTTCACTTTTTTATTGAAGTTTTGGTTAAATCTTGGTTAATAAATTATATAGGTTTCAGGTGTATAGTTTTATAATACATCATCAGCATATTGTACTGTGTGTCCAACACCCCAACTCAAGTCTCCTTCCACCACTATTTCCTCCTCACAGCCTCTTCTACCGCGTACCCCAGCTCCCTTCCTGTCTGGTGATCACCATGCTGTTCACCATGTCAGTGAGAGTTTCCTTTCCTAATCCCCTCATCTGTTTCACCCAGCCCAGCGACTCCCTCCACTCTCCCAGCTCTCAGTCTGCTCTTTATCTGTGAGTCTGTTTCTATTTTGTTTTTAGTTTATTTTGATTATTAGATTCCATATATGAGTGAAATTATGTGATACTTGTTTTTCTCTGACTGGCTTATTTCACTTAGCATAATAATCTCCAGGTCTATTTATGCTGTCTCAAAATGTAAGATTTCCTTCTTTTTAATGCTGAGTAATATTCCATTGTGTAAAATGTACCACAGGTTTTTTTATCCACTCACCTATTGACGGACACCTGGGCTGCTTCCAAATCTTGGCTATAAGTAGTGCTGCTATGAATGTAGGGGTGTATCTATTCTTTCAAACGATTATTTTGGGTATCATCTGATAAACTCCCAGAAGAGGAAACACTGGCTCATGTGGCAATTTTATTTTTATATTTTGAGGTAAATCCATACCTGCTTCCCGCAGTGGCTGCACCAGTCTGCAGTCCCACCAGCAGTGCACAAAGGTTCTGTTTTCTGCACAATCTCACCAATACTCGTTGTTTGTTAATTTATTGATCAAGCATTTTGACTGGTGTGAGATGATATTTCATTGTGCTTTTAATTTACATGTATCTGATGAGTAGTGGTGTTGAACATTTCTTCCCATGTCTGCGGGCCATCTGTATGTCCTCTTTTGGGAAGTGTCTACAACCTTGAATCCCTGAAATAAATATCACTTGCTCACGGTGTATGATCTTTTTGACATATTGCTGTATTAAGTTTGCTAATATTTTGTTGCGGATTTTGGCATCTATGTTCATCAGAGATATTGGCCTATAATTTTCTCTATTTGTAGTGTCTTTACCTGCTTTTGGTATTAAAGTAATTCTGACCTTCTAAAATGAGCTTGGAAGTTTTTCCTCCTCTTGAATTGTTTGGAATTGTTTGTGCGGAATAGGTGTTAATTCTTCTTTGAATGTTTGGTAAGATTCACCTGTGAAGACATCCGGTTCAGGACTTTTATTCGTTGGGAGTTTTTTATTATTCCTTCAATTTTACTAGTTTAATGTTTAATCAGATTCTTGGGTTCTTCCTGATTCAGTCTTGGAAGACTGCATATTTCTAAAAACGTATCAGCTTCTTCCAGATTGTCCAATTTTTTGGCATATAGTTATTCATAGTATTTTTTTACAATCCTTTGTATTTCCTTGATGTCAGTTGTCATTTCTCCTCTTTCATTTCTTATTGTATTTATTTGGGTCCTCTCTCTTTTTTTTCTTGATGAATCTGGATAAGGGTTTACCAATCCTGGGGTTTTTTTCTAAAGATCAGCTCTTGGTTTCATTGATCTATTTTATTGTTTTGTTTTAGACTCTCTTTTGTTTATCTCTGCTGTGATCTTTATATTTATTTATTATACTCACTTTGGGCTTTGTTTGTTGTTCATTTTCTAGTTTCTTTCAGTATAAAAGTATATTGCTCATTTGAGATTTTCCTTGTTTCTTGAGGTAGACCTGTAACGCTATGAATTTCCCTATTAGTATGGCTTTCACTCTATTCCATAGTAGTTGTGTTTTTATTGTCACTTGTTTCAAGTTATCTTTTGACTTCTTCCTTGATCTTATTATTAACCTATTCATGCTTAATAACATGTTATTTAGCCCCATGTCATTGTGTGTCTTTCAGGGGTTATTTTTTTGTGATTGATTTCTAGTTTCATACCATTATGAGCAGAGAAAATACTTGATATGATTCTAATCTTCTTAAATTTATTGAGATTTGTTTTGTGTCCTAACATGTGGTCTATCCTAGCAAATATTTCATGTGAGCTTGAAAAGAATGTATATTGTGCTGCTTTGGGACAAAATGCTCTGAAGATATCAACTAAATCCATCTGATCAAGTGTGTCATTTAAGGCTGTTGTTTCCTTGTTAATTTTGTGTAAAAGATTTGTCCATTGATGTCAGTCAGATGTTAAAATACACTATTATGACTGTGTTATTAACAATCTCTCTCACCCTACATCAGTCAAGATTTTCTTTAATTTTCTTCACATATTTAGGTTCTCTGATGTTGGGTGCATAAATGTTTACAATGGTTGTCCTAGCTAGAGTGGCTCAGTGGATTGAGGGCCAGCCTGTGAACCAAAGGGTTGCTGGTTCAGTTTGAAGTCAGGGCACATGCCTGGGTTCCAGACCAGATCCCCAGTAGGGAGTGCATGAGAGGCAACCACACATTGATGTTTCACTCCCTCTCTTTCTTCCTCCCTTCCCCTCTCTCTAAAAATAAATAAATAAATCCTTAAAAAAAATTTTTTAATGTTTACAATGATTATATCCTCTTGTTGGGTTGCTCCCTTTATCATTATGTAGTTTCTTTTGTCTCTTACTATATAGCCTTTTTTTAATAGTCTACTTTGTCAGATATAAATATTGCTACCCCAGGTATTTTTAATGTTTCCATTTGCATGAAATATAACTTCCCATCCCATTACTTTTCATCTCTATGTATCTTTCATTCTTATGTGGGTTTCTTGTAGACGGCAAATGTATGGGTTTTGCTTTCTCACCCATTCAACTACCCTGTCTTTTGATTGGAACATTTAAGCCACTTACATTTAAAATGATTGTGATGGGTACATCTTTATTGCCATTTATTATTTTAATTATTTTCCTATGTTGTTTTTCTCCTTCTTCCTCTTCCTCTACTCCTTCTCCTTCTTCTTCTTCATAAGGAAGACCATTTAACATCTCTTATAATACTGGTTTGGTAATAACAAACTCTTTTAGCTTTTCTTGTCTGAGAATCTCTTTATTTCCTCTTCATTTTGAAATGATAGTCTTACTGAATAAAGCACTGTTGGTTATAAATCCTTGCTTTTCATCACTTTGAATATGTCATGCCAATTCCTTCTGACCTGAAATGTTTCTGTCAAGAAATCAGTTAACTGTCTCTGTCTTGCTGCTTTTAAGGTTTTCCTTTGTTTGTAACCTTTGCCACTTTAATTATAATGTGTCTGTGTGTGGGCTTCTTTGGGTTCATCTTGTTTAGCACTCTATGTGCTTCCTGGACTTGTGTGTGTTTCCTTCACCAGACTGGGTAGATTCTGGTCACTGGTTCTTCAAATAGGTTTCCAACACCTTGCTCTCTTTCTTCTTCTTCTGGTGTCCCTGTGATGCAAGTTTTGTTAGGCTTCATGTTGTCCCAAAGGTTCCCTTAAACTGCTCTTATTTTTTTTCATTCTTTTTTATTTTTGTTGCTCTGATTGCATGCTTTTTTCTACCTTGTCTTCCAAATCACTGATTTACTACTCTGCTTTATCCAATCTGCTCTTTATTCCTTTCAGTGTATTCTTCATTTCAGATATTGTATTCTTCATTTTGACTGATTCTTTTATATGCTTTCTATGTCCTTTTTCATTCTGTTGAGCATCCTTATAGCCATTGCTTTGAACTTTGTACCTGATAAATTGTATGCCTCCATTTCATTTACCTGTTTTTCTGACATTATTTCCTATTCTTTCATTTGGGGCAGGTTTCCTGTCTCCTCCTTTTGGCTGCTTCTTTGTGTTTGTATGTATGTATTACACAGATCTGCTATGACTCCCAGTCTTCTTGGTGTGGCCTTATGTACTAAGTGCCCTGTGAGGTCTAGTTATTCAGTCTCCTTGATCACCTCATTTGGGAGCTCCAGGAATCTGACTTGCGTGGATTACGTCAGCCCTCCTGTTGTAATTGAATCTTGATTGCTATTGGCCTGTTTGTGCATGGGATCAATACCCTGGCTGGCTGGCTGTGAGGAGACACAAAACAGACCATGACATGCTAGCTGCTATGGAGGTCACAATGGTGTTTTTAAAAAGCTCTCAAAATGACTCAGATTTGCAGCTTGGATTGACACTTACTGGACTAAAATAATTCATCAAGCCAACAAGTAAGATGGAAATAAAATAAAACTTTTATTTTATAAAAAGTCATTGCAAAGCCCTAGCTCTGTCCCAAGGATTTCCCACAAAAGCTTCTTCAGTACCCTTGGGACTTGGGCCAACATCCCAAGAACATGTGCAGATCCATTGCATGTCAGTCAGCTACTGGCCATGGAGAAAATTAAAATGACTGACTGTACCCACATCAATTTCATCATCTACATCAGTAAAGTAATTTGTGGGTCAATACTTCCAAGAGCTGTTTCATAATACACCCTCGTTTCATAATGTCACCAACACGATTTCCTCATCATCATAAAATGCTTTGCACACTAAGACTCTACCATTTCTCATGCACCTGATTCTTTCCTTCCAAAACATTTGTTTATCATTGTGCAGATATTGCCAGAGAGATTCCGTGGGGTGGTTAAGTGTTCCTAACTTAAAAGTTTATTGTTAGGAGTGGCACATAGCTAGCACGGGACAATGCTGAGAATGGAAAAGCTGTGGTGCCTTTATGTAACTAGCATAAAACCTTCCATATGATGGAAATTCAAATTCAGGCAATCAAATTGCTAATGGCTGAAAACAATAAATCTAATTAACTTTATATTTGCTTTAAAAAGAAACAAGCTATACCATTTCCAGCAATAGTTTGATTTTGAAATATTTACTCTAAAGATTACTGTGGCTGGCTTTAACAAAAAATTTCCAATATTAATAATTTTACTGGATAGTAGCATAAAATTAACAGATAGAAAAGCTATTCCATTCACAATACTAAAGAAGAATGCAAAAAAATAGGCAAAGAAATTTTTAGTGTGTAGAATATATACGAAGGAAATTATTCAAGTTTGATAACAGATAAAGATGTAAGTGAAGAGCCATACGTGAGTGGAAAGAATTAATATTAAGGATATATAAATGTTTCTCAAAGTAAGTTTTAGGTTTTGTAACATAATTCTAATCAAAATTTCATTTTGATATTTTTAGAACAAGACAAATTTTTTCTGAAAAGAGAACAACTGAACATTTTTTAAAAATCTTTAATAAGAAGACTGATAAAAGAGGATTAATTCTGAGAAAGTAAACGTACAATAAATCTTCATTCATTATGACAGTATTGTACTGACATAAGATAGCAGCCTTGTCGGGCATGATTCAGTCCCAAAGGCAAAATGTCACCAACACCATTTCCAGTCAAAGCACATGCCTGGGTCGTGAGTGTGGTCTCCAGTTGAGGCATGTGCAAGAGACAACTGATCAATGTTTCTCTCTCACATCGATGTTTCTCTCCCTCTCTTCCCCCCCATCTAAATAAATAAAATCTTAAGAAAATAAATTAATTAAAATTTTTAAAAATAAAGACACAAGTTAGTAAAAAAAACAAAAACCCAGAAAAAGACTTGAATTAGTGTTTAATAATATTTGTAACTTAAAGCTAAAAACAAGAGGGAAAGAAAAAATTATTTAATGACTGATTGAAAAAGTTAATTAATGTTTAAATCAGTTTAGACACCCACCTTCTATCATGTAAATAAAAATGCGTATTAAAAATAAAATTAAAAACATCAAAAGGAAGCTTCAATTAATATTTATCTTCCAATTTTATTTTATCTTTCCTTTATTTTTATTCTTGACATTATTACAGACATCCCCACCCTTTGCCCACCTCCACTCAGTCCCCAGCCCCCCTTTTCTCAGCCCATCACTGTTGTTGGTGTCTATGGGTTACGTACATAGCTTCTTTGCTAATCCTTTCACCTTCTTTCATCCAGTCCCCCCTCTCCACTCCTCTCTGACCCCTGTCAGTCTGTTCCATGCATCTATGTCTGTGTTTGTATTTTATTTGTCAGTTTATTTTGTTCATTAGATTCAACATATAAGTGAAATGATATGGTATTTGTCTTTCTTTAAGTGGCTTAGTTCACTTAACATAATAATCTCCAGGTCCATCCGTGCTGCTGCAAACATAAGATTTCCTTCTTTTCATGGCCACTTAGTAGTCCTTTGTGTAAATGTACCACAACTCTTTTATTCACTTGTCTACTGATGGGCGTCGGAGCTGTTTCCAGATCTGGGCTGTTATAAATAATGCTGCTATCAACATAGGGGTGTATATATTTTTTCAAACTGATGTTTCAGGATTCTTAGGATACGTTTCCAGAAGTAGGATCTCTGGGTCAAAAGGCAGTTCCATTTCTAATTTTTTGAGGAAATTCCATGCTGTTTTCCACAGTGGCTGCACCAGTCTGCATTCCCACCAACAGTGCTCTAGGGCTTCCTTTTCTTCACATCCTCACCAGCACTTGCTTATTGATTTACTGGTGGTAGCCATTGTGGGAGGTGTAGGGTGATATCTTATTACTGCTTTAATTTATATTTCTCTGATGGTTAGTGACATTCAGCATTTTTTCATATCTATTGGCCATCTACGTGCCCTCTTTGGAGAAGTGTCTTTTCAGGTCCTTTGCCAATTTGTAAATTGAATTGTTTAGTTTTATTTTTATTTGTTGGTGTTGAGCTGTATACATTCTTTATATATTTTGGAAATTAAACCCTTATCAAATGTATCACTGACGAATACGTTCTCCCATACAATGGGTTCCCTTTTCATTTTGTTGATGGTTTCTTTTGCTGTGCAGAAGCTTCATAGTTTGACGTAGTCTCATTTGTTTATTTTTTCTTTATTTCTTTTGTCCTAGGAGACATATTGGCAAAAATATTGCTATGAGAAATGTCTAAGATTTTACTGCCTATATTTTCTTTTAGGATTTTTCTGTTTTTGCAATTTCTATTTAAGTCTAGTATCCATTTTGAGTTTATTCTTGTGTATCATGTAAGTCGGGTGTCTAGTTTTATTTTTTTCATGTACCTATCCAATTTTCCCAACACCTTTACTGAAGAGACCATCTTACTCCATTGTAGGCTTTTCCCTCCTTTGTCAAAGGCTAACTGAGCACATAGTCATGGGTTGATTTCTGGGCTCTCTGTTCTGTTCTGTTGATCTATGTGTCTGTTCTCATGCCAGTGTCAGGCTTGTTTTGATTACAATGAGTTTGTAGTGTGGTTTAATATCAGGTGTTCTGATCCCTCCAACTTTGTTCTTCTTTCTCAGATTTCTGAGGCTATTTGGAGTCTTTTTTTGGTTCCATCTAAATTTTTGGAATATTTCTTCTATATCTATGCCATTAGTATTTTAATAGGAATTGCATTGAATCTATAGATTGCTTTGGATAGTACAGACATTTAATGATCTTAATTCTTCTAATCCATGAAAATAGTATATGCTTCCACTTATTTTTATCTTCCTCAATTTCTTTTTTCAGTGTTGTTAGCTTTCCAAGTACAGGTATTTTACCTTCTCAGTTAAGTTTATTCCTAGGTTTCTGTGTTGTGGTTGCAATAGTAAAAGAGATTGTTTTCCTTGTTTCTCTTCTAATCATTCATTATTGCTGTATAAAATTGCCACTGACTTCTATTAATTTTGTGTCCTGCCACTTGGCCAAATTTACTTATATACTCCAGTAGCTTTTTGGTGGAGTCTTTAGGGTTTTCTATTTACAATTTCATGTCATCTGCAAATAATGGCAATTTTAATTCCTCCTTTCCAATTTTGATGCCTTCTATTTTACTTTTTGTTTGAGTACTGTGGCTAGGACTTCCAGTACTATGCTGAATAAGAGTGGTGAAAGCAGACATCTCTGTCTTGTTACTATTCTTAAAGGAAAGTTTTTTGATTTTTACCCACTGAGTATGGTGTTGGCAGTGGGTTTGTCATATGTAGCTTTTATTACATTGAGTTATGTCCCCTCTCTTCTTAATATGCTGAGACTCTATCATAAATAGATACTGGATTTTATCAAATAATTTTTGCATATATTTACATAATCATGTGATTGTTATTATTCATTTTGTTTATATGGTATAGCACTTATTGATTTGCAGATATTATAATAATCTTGCATTCCTAGAGTAAATGCCACTTGATTATGGTGTATGATCTTTTTAGTGTATTGTTGGATCCAGTTTGCTAATGTTTTGTCGAGAATTTTAGCACGTATGTTCATCATGGAGATTGGTTTATAACTTTCTTTCTTTGTAGTGTTTTTAGCTGATTTCAGTAACAGGCTATTGCTGACTTTATAAAATGAGCTCAGGTGTTTCCCTCCTCTTAAATTTTCTGGAATAGTTTAAGAAGGATAGTTGTTAATTATTCTTTGACTATTAGGTAAAATTCACCTGTGAAGCCATCTAGTCCAGGACTTTTATTTGTTGGGAGTTTGTTATTATTGTTTCAATTTCACTAATTATAATCTGTCTATTCAGATTCTTGGATTCCTTCTAATTCAGTTTTGGAAGATAATATGTTTCTAGGAATTTTTCCATTTCTTCCAAGATTATTGGCATATAGTTTTTCATAATATTTTCTTACAATCCTTGTTTCAAAAATACATCATCTTGCTACCCCCAGAAGTGATGGCATAAACAAAGAATACCGATTTGCTTAGCAATGACCACCCTCTGGCAAGTATTTAACTGTAATCTTCAAAGGTGATGGAGGTCCATCTGTATTTCAAAGTAGAAAACAGTTTTCTCCTATAAAAAAATTTCAGAAAATGGCCCTGGCTGGCATAGCTCAGTGGATTGAGCGCGGGCTGTGAACCAGGTATCGCAGGTTCGATTCCCAGTCAGGGCACATGCCTAGGTTGCAGGCCACAGCCCCCAGCAACCACACATTGATGTTTCTCTCTCTCTCTCTCTCCCTCTCCCTTCCCTCTCTAAAAATAAATAAATAAAATCTTTAAAAAAAAATTTTTTTTTTTTTTCAGAAAATGACCCTACTCTAATATAAGAACCATATTCTTATTTTTATTTCTCTTAAAGGGAGTCACATTTTAAAATCAGATCCTACCAATTACTGGCTCATCCTAGCATTTACATTCTTGGCTTGGTATGAACCATTTCTGTGTAAACTTTGCCTCACAAAGCACACAGATTGACCTAATAATTACTCTAGAGTGAGACAGAAGGCTTACAAATCAACTCTGTAAGTAATAATTCAAATAAAATCTCACATCTTTGTTACTCACAAAAATTACAAATAATCACTTAATCATTTTAAGATAATTGCTTTTTCTTTTTTTGTGTAGCAATTTAAATTTCAAATTACCACTCATTAGGATTGCAAAACATAAATAATTTCTGTCAGTCCTCCCCATTTCCTAATCCAGAATCCTGTCTACATGCTGAATTTTATCTTTGAGGTGTCTACGAAAGAGGTGTGCCAGGGAAATTTACAGAGACTAAACGAAAGAGCGTGTCCTCCTTAAGACTTGACATGCTGATCTAAACTCATTTCTGTTTATTTACGCACATGATTTTTCAAAGACCATACTCTTTTTTCCTTCTGTTAATTTTTTGATAATTCTTTGCAACTCTCCTACATTTTCTCAGAATAAATAAAACACCAGCAATATTTATTTACTTAATGTATTGATGTTGTAATCAGGCATTTCAGTGAAGCTCCAGCACTGTGTGACGAACCAGTGGGTTTTATTGTTACAGCCCCCTCCGAGGTGCAGCGATAACCCCGTAAATGATCCCCTGAGAAGTGCACCCCTAAATCAAACATTATGTTGTTGTTGTTATTTCAATAAACCCACCTGAGTCCTCACAAATTCTATTACATTTCCAAGCACTTCAAGTGTATGTCAAATAAACTTACGAATCAATAAGGGAAAGAAGAATGTCACCAATATTATACAAATGGACCAATTGACATAGAAAATAAATGTCCAGCTTCACAGTTATGAAAAGAGTGCAAATTAAAATAAAAATGTAATACTCTTTATTTTTGCATAAGAAAAATGCATTTAAAAATAATAATCACATGCAGCGTTTATAAGAATTTAGGGGTAAGGAAATTATATGACATTTTGGGAGGTTATCAACAAATACAGACCTACTAAGGAGATTTTAGTAAAATATTTCAAGAAATGTAATGTCTTTCAGACTACAAACTCTCCTAGTAATTTGTCCTTTAAGACAGGATCTTAAATGGGAGGAAACTGACTTTGGGATAAAATGATGATAGTATTAATTATAATGATGTAAACTGGAAGTGAGTGAAGTGCCCAACAAGAGCAAATTGATTAATTTCATCCAATCAATCAATAAATTGTTCCAAGCACTGTTTTCTGGTCACTTCCTGTGCCACCACCTTCTGTGTGGATTCTCATAACACAGGGTTGGGTTTTCAGATGATAGACATAATGCTTGAAGTCAGTCTTAATTCCCACGTACATCTTATAACCCACAACTTCTGTGCTGATTTTATTATCAGAGTGGGAGTGGGCTAACTGGTGTAGTTCCAGAACCATTTCTTAATTGGAAAACTGCTCTGTGGATGCAGAGCTTGAACTCCAGTCATGTAAAGATCACCAAGACGTTAAGATGACTCCACTTCCATTGCTGCAGTTAGATGGTTTGGCTTTCTTTCTGAAAATGTACCCCTGCTCTTTCTTTCTCCTCCTGGAACTGTCTTGAACATCTTGTGCTTAAAATAGTTTATTGAAGCATTTGAGGCATTTGGCTGGATTGATGGGAAATAAGGAAGATTTCCTAGGTCTGATCTGTGATCCTTCCTTTCTCTGGGTTCTCCCTTATTTAGCAGTCTTTAGCGTTTGATTTGTACCAGGCTTCTGGCTATTCCTCTGTTTTTCCATGTGCACTGACAAATTTTACAAGGTACTAGCTACATAATTGCCTGCCGCTTTTATGAGCTCAGTCATAGCATTGTTGGGGCCAGGTGCTTTTCCCAGCTAACTTTTTTTTTTGCTGTGAGTTTCAGATGTGGTTTCAATTTCTTCCCTAAGGCTTCTGAGGCGGGGTTTCTTTCAGGGTATTTAACTGCCTCATTATTGATCATTTTCCCTGGAATATTTAATATCCTCTTCTAATGTCTGTGGGTTTGAACCACTCTTTCTGGTGTTTTCTTTTTTAAAATAGAAATGCCCCTTTGCCCTGGGGTACAGAATTAAAATTTACAGAGTCTGAAACTCGGCGTGTCTCAGAAATGACGGCCATCCACTCCTAGATGCTCTTTACCTCAGTCTCATCTGCAATCCAAGAAGCAAATTTAATGAGAATGATGTGGACAAACCGAAAAATGTCTTTTTATTATACCTCAGTGGTTACATTTTTTTCATTGTTAACATATAAATATACAGATCCTCCACATAGGATGTGACTGAAAAAAGAGAAAGTTTCGCTGGAATTACTCCATTTGAGGATGAAATTAAAGAACATGTTCATTTCTTTTGAAACAACCATTTCTAAAGACTCCTTTGTAGGAAAAATTTTGTTCCCTTTTTTCCTTTCTTTTCTTTCTTTCCTTTTCTTTTTAAGATTTTATTTATCTATCTTTAGAGCTAGGAGAAGAGAAGGAGAGAAACATCAATGTGTGGTGGCCTCTCACGTGCTTTGTACCAGAGACCTGACCCGCAACCCAGGCATGTGCCCTGACTGGCGACTGAACCAGTGACCCTTTGGGTCACAGGCTGGCACTCAATCCACGGAGCCACACCAGCCAGGGCCTTTCTTTTCTTTTCTTTTTATTGTATCTATATGAGAAGATGAGTGTTAACTGAAACTTGTGGTAATCACTTCACAATATATGTAAATCAAACCATCATACTGTATATCTTAAACTTACATAGTGGTATATATCAATTATTTTCAATAAAAAATAATAAAACCTCCTTTGTGGACCTTAAAGAAGGACAGAAACTGTGTTGAATTCTGGAAATTTCCTAAGAGTAGGTTTCTGGTGCTCTCTTCACACACAAAAATAATATGTGAGAAGATATGTTAATTAGCTTGACTACAGTCATCATTTCACAGTCCATGTGTATATCAAATCATCGTGTTGTACACCTTAAATACATGCAACTTTTATTTTTAAAAATGAAATTAAATAAAGTATGGGAAAACACTTCTATAGCTTTCAGAAGTAGGAAGTCATGGATACACTTGATGCATAATACTAGGAACCCAGAGACACAAACTTGTTGCTCAAAAATATGCTGATTTCACTTCATAAAATTAAAACACAAAGTGAATTTTAAAAGTTTAGTCCTGCAGAAACAAAGTTTATGTTATAACTTTATGAAAAATACAAATTTTTAAACAAGCAAAAAAGCTCATGACAATATTAATTCTCACACTCTACCAAATAGCCCAATGGCAGTTTTTTCAAATGAGTGTTAGGCTTAAAACTTTATATTTTCAGAATGTGCAAATACCTTATTCACTTACTATTTTATAATTTATCTATTTAATTATTTCTCTAGATCAATGATTTTTAAACTTTTTCACCTCATGGCACACAATAAACTAATCACTAAATTTTGGTGGCACACCAAACAATATATTATACTTTTTGCTCCTATGTCAAAAAATAGGTATAAATTTTGATTCGCTCACACCAGTCGGCCAATGTTATATTGGCTGTTGTCATTTTTTCATCTGACAATCTAAGGGAAACAGGGTCAATGCCCCTGACTAAAGAGTCAGGTACTGCCTGTTTTAACGATTCTTGCAGCAGTGTGCCTCTTGTGGTTAAAATCACTTCTCTAGATCATCAATTTTTTTTTTAGAGGATGTGGTTATGCATAAGGAGAAGATGCTGGCAGTATTTTATTTAAACTTTCACAGAGTGCCCTGGCCAGTGTGGCTCAATTGGTTGAAGCATCATCCTGTGGGCTGAAAGGTCATGGGTTTGATTTCAGTTGGAGCAGATCCCCAACTTGGGGGGACTTTTAAAGTGCCAATGCCTGAGCCACACCCCAGAACAATTAACTCAGAATTTCTGGAGATAGATCGCAGGCACAGGGTTTTTTTAATTTTCCTAGGTGATTCTAATCTATAATCGAAGTTGAGAATCACAGTTCTCAAGAAAAAGAAGGAATAAAAGGCAACTCAAAGTACCTAGAAAGAGGCACAAGTGATCTAAGGAAGTTTCAATATGGAAAAGTATAAAGTAATGCATTTAGGGAAATATATTCCCAACTCATTTACAAGGTGACACATTCTAGACTATCAATTTTGACTTTGGAAAAGACTATGTACACCCTGTGTTTATATCTCTGATAGCATTTACACTAATAATTACACATTTACCTGTTTCTCTCACTCTAGCCCTCAAAGATGGAAGGGATCAGATCTTTTCTACCATTGATTCCTAGCTCTCCACATAGTACCTGGTACAGGGTATCTGGTAACTATTCATCCATGAATTCAATTCATGAGAAGTACTAACCCTACCCTAACCCCCACCCTGGAGTGTTGCATCTACAAGCCAAGGAACAACAAGAATTACAGGCAAGACCAGAAGCTAGAAGAAACAAGGAAGGACTCTCCCTTGCAGTTTTCAGAGAGAGCGTGGCCCTACCCAAAGCTCACGAGGAGTTAAATTCATGGATGAATAGTTACCAAGTGCCTCTCTGCTGCTAGGCACAGTGATAGACAGTTTGGCTATGGTAAGAAGTGAGGCAAGATCCCATGCTGGTGGGGAGAAAGAAGAAGGAGGCAATACACAATAAGTAAATAAACAAGAAGTTATCAGACATTGAGAAGAATCCAAACCTGGATTAACTGCGTCTACAGTGACTGAGTGAGATTAGACTCAAACAGAGAACTGAATGACAAGAAAAAGCCACCCAAATGAAGATCTAGAAGACCCAGTATACATGTTCATAGACAGAAGGAAACTTCATGTTCAATGGATAAGACATAGGTGGTCTAGAGAGTAGTGGACATAAGAAACACGGTAAAAAATGTGGTCAGAGAAGTGGAGGCCAGATTCGGTAGAATTTGATAGACAAAGGTCAGAAGTCTGAATTTTATTGTAAATGAGATAGAGAACCATTCATTGGAGGTTTTTAACTTAGGGGAAGAACGTCATTGATTTGTGTTTTCCAGAGATTGCACTGGCTGTGGAGGGGAAAACAGTTTGAAGACAGACCATAATTGGTAGCAGACCAGTTAGGAGGCTATGGCTGCCATCCAGATGAGAATGAGGATGTCATTTTCTGAGATGAGAAAACTGGAAAAAT
This sequence comes from Tonatia bakeri, assembly GCA_004024845.1. Taxonomy (NCBI): domain Eukaryota; kingdom Metazoa; phylum Chordata; class Mammalia; order Chiroptera; family Phyllostomidae; genus Tonatia; species Tonatia bakeri. Next base: position 90,138 of record PVIA01004187.1, read on the forward strand.
AGAATATGTTGGAGAAGGTAAAAATCAAGAATCCTGCTTTGACTACATGTAAAATGTCTATTAAACAAACAAGAAGAAGTAACCAAGAAGGGAGTTTCATATACGAGTCTGGTAACCAGGTGTGAGCTCAAGGCTGAAGACAAATACTTGGGAGAAATTGGCACATAGAGAGTCTTTTCTACCGAGGGGCTGGATGACAGCACGTAAGCACATAAAGTAAACAAATAAAGGTGAGAAGGGACCCCAGGAAGGAGCCTGCTGTGATCATCTATTGGGCAGACACAGGACAGCCACCAAAATCAAAGGATGAAAGGAACAAAGGAGAGTGCGGTTTCCTTAAATGCAAAAATTAACTGAAATATTGGACGAGGAACACAGAATGCTTGGAACATTTTTCTAGACTAAAAGTATCTTTATGAGTTCATCATATAATATTGTTTTTTCATCCCTTATTCACGGTGGCTTTTCATTTATCCATAGCTAATACTCTAAACTTTCTGAAAGAAAAAATCATCATGTCAATACCCATTACCTAATGTTTTTGTAGATGTAAAAATAATTCATGTACTTAAATATAAGAAAGCTGGAAATGGTTCTAAGAAGAAAAATGGGTATTTTCCTCCACGTTTTCATATGAAATGAGACCTGATCCGTATACCACTACACCAAGGTTAAGGCCATGGTTCTGCTCAGCTTAGGGGAAGTGTGGGACAAGCAGCGTTTCCCCTGAGGGCAGCCACTCCAGACAGCTCAGGGAGTAAGCTTCTCCTAGATGTGCTTCCTCTGGCAGAGACTCAGACACCTCTCCTCTCCCTGGTCCGCTGGAGAGCCCTTGTCATTGTGAGCCATCATTCACATTGGAGTTTGCCACATCCACCAAGAGGGCTGAGGGAGAACGCAGTTGACAACCACTGCCTTAGGCATTAAAAAGTAACAAAGCTTACTTTGGTGCCTATTGTTAAATAGAGAAAGATTAGGAAAAATGGATTTGAATTTTTAATAAGAGAATAAAGTAATAATAGAATCATTATGTTCTTAATTTGTGTTCCATTTAAGGCTAAAATATATTTTTAAAATTCTTACCCACCTAAACTGTTTTCCTAATACAAAGTGTACAACAAAGTGTAGTAAAAAGAAAACTTTACATCATGGGAAAACATAGCATAGTGCAGTGTTTAAGAAACAAACAAAGAAACAAACAAACATGGATATGGGGGTGTTGTATAACCTCCAGTTACCTCTGAACATGAACTTATTTGAAAATAGTCATTGCAGATGTACTTCATTAAGATAAGATCATATTGCAGCTGGGCAAGCCCTTAATTCAATATAACTGACTTCCTTATACGAAAAGGCGAGAGACACACAAGGAGAAGATAGCCACTCATCAAGGGAGGCAGAGAACGGAGTGTTGCTTCTGCAAGCCAACAAACAACAAGAATTGCAGGCAGCACCAGAAGCTAGAAGAAGCAAGGAAGGGCCCTCTCCCTGCAGTTTTTGGAGAGAGCCTGGCCCTACCACACCTTAACATTGGACTTCTAACCTCTAGAACTGTTATCAACCAGTGTATTGTTTCAAGGCAGCCAGTTAGCATTTCTTGGTTACAGTAGCCCTGGGAAACAAACACAGCCTCAGCTCTGTCACTTCCCAGCTCTGTGATCTGGGACATTCCTGTACTGCTCTATCCCCAGTCTCTCCCAGTGAGAAATGGAGGTCATAGTAAAAATACTGGACAGGACTGTGGTGAAGATTAACGAAGTGAATATAAGTAAAACAGTTAGAAAAATGTTAGGTGCTTAGCCAGCTTTATATAAACTTACATTACACTCATTACAAATATGTAAAGGGCCAACCCTAGCACCTGACCCGCAGACGGTATTCAATGAGCAGTTGTTTTCGTTCCACAGTTACAGTTTACTACTCGTGATTAATTCTAAAATGCGGTAGCCTTTAGACAACAATATACAGTGTTTTACTATTCAGGTCATTTTTTGGTCTCAGATAAGTCTTTTGATAAACTTTTTTTTTGAATTTGCAACCTGAGCAAAAGAAGACTACCTTCAAGCCCAGACTTGACGGCCCAACTCTTCGGTGCAGGCACATGGAATTTAAACTTGGCTACCAAAGAAAGCTTTAATTGCACAGGTTACTTCTTAGCCTGACCACTACCTCCAAATTACATTCATTCATTTCAGAATTTAAATCCATAGAAACTTGTTTTGGGGGTTCCTGATCCTTCAATGCAGACACTTGGAAATTGATGGAATTCTTAATTTGTATGAATGTTGACCTGATTTTGACCACATATTAATGTTTCTTAAAAGCTCTATGATCTCTTAAAAATTAAGTGCCTTTTACATATTTCAGAAAGTAATTTCATGTTACACATCATATCAACTACTAGTACACAACTGTACTTACATGTACCTATTGCTTCTTGCCCCTAAAATTTATGTAACATACGTTCATTCAGAAAGCATTTACTGAATTATTTCATATAGATCTCTGTTGGGAAAAAAGAAAGTAGAGAAATGTAAGAAACTAATCATACAAGGAAGAAAAAACATATAACAGGAGCAAATATATGAGCCATCAATTCCTCTCGGGGCAATCAATAAAAGCTTTACTGTGGATGTAGCATTTGATGGAACTCTTGGATAAGGATCTTAAAAATGTAATTTTTCTTTTAACTTTTATGTTTTCATAATAATTTCAATGACTTACAAGAACTGCAATAAAAAAACGGAATCATTGATAATCCAAAGTATATGAAAATTTGTCCAAGGTAAATCTAAAACATTTGTCAGAATTCTATCAAGAGCATTTGACTTCAGAGCCTAACAGCAAAATCTGTTCCTTAAGTGACAGAGACCCTCCGAGTAAAGGGCGGCGGGGCGTGGGGGTCAAGGAAGAGGGATCAGTCCGGCGAAACAGAGGTGGCCGTGGAAGAGCCTTCTGGCGTGTGTTCATGCACCACCTGCAACAGTGTGAGAATCAAAGGAATGGGAAAGTTTGTCACTATTTTAATTTTAGTGGTGTTTGAAAACAATGGAAAACCACCATTTTAATACAGTCTTCCTTTTGGAGTTTAGCAAAACAAAATCATAAGAGATATTGGATTTGCTTTCTTTGGCAGAGAGGGGCAGTCTAAATTTCTTTCATCTGAAACTCTTTACCATCTTTGGAGGGCCAGCAGCTGAGATCATGACCCACCTGTGCATTCTCCCTGGGACCCACAAGGAAGCTGGAACCATCCAGAAAATATTGATGTTCAGCAGGAAGCTCCAAGAACTGTTACCAAAAAGAAAGAGAGGGAGAGAAAGAAGTACATAAATATATACACTCAGATGCATCGATGTATTGACACGAAGCCTGTAGACTGCAGCATCAGTCATCTAACAATGCCCGACGTGAAGCACAATGAAGCCACGGAGAGCTGCTGGCCAACAGCATTAGTCACTTAAATTATGAATTCACCGCTAACCACAGTACTCTTAGAGAAACGGACGATGCTTTCACAGTGCCTAAATTGTCTTAATGAGTTAGACAATTATCTAGATAATTAAACAAACCTAGCTAAAGAGTCCTATAATCTGAAAATCCCATTTTGTCTACCTAGATTCATTGGGATGTATTGTTCATTACTGTTGCTCAATTTTCCATTTCCTTTTGAGTCAGGGTCTGATGGGAGACCTTCGAGAAACAGGGTGCACATTTCAGAGACTCTCAAGTCTGAGAAATTGTACGGCCTGATGCTGAGAACGGGAGAATGCAGGACCTGGCATCAAACACAGGCTTTTACTTCCCAGCTCTGGAACCCTGGATGATCTATGCGACCTCTCTGAGCCTCAATTTTCTTGTCTATAAAATGGAGTAAACGACACCTAGTTCCTAGGGTGAGGGGCAATGCACGGTGCTTAATCAGTGAGAGCCATTATTATCCCTGCATGCTCAAGTAGCTTTTCGGCGTCTTGATTTAAGTACTTCACACTTTGAGTTAGAATTAATGTCATTTTTCTTGTCTGAAAAGACTTCAATGGGAAACAAAAGAACACGTTTCAGCTACTTTTCTAACAACCCCTAAAAGCCTTGGAAAGATCTCTCAATTTCAGGCTTGAGAAACTGGCATGAAGAAAGACCTTTTTTTTTTAATAATAGAAATTACATGAAAAGCAATCCTCTCCATGCAGTCTCACAGGCTTTTGCAGACACTAATGATCCTGGGAATGTACACAAGCTAGCACCTGGCCTTTCTGCATCGTGATCCAGCCACCCTCCACCATGAGCCACAAAGGCTGGGAAGAAATGCATAAGGTCACAGAAATACACAAGCGAGTGCCTCTCAGACACAATATTTCCTTTGCATGGGATGTTGAAAATCAGAGTTCAGCACTCTACTCATTGGAGATACTGAGATGCTTCTACAGGTGACAATTTTTAAATAAACTTCTATATAGATTTTTAACAAGAAATCTAGGCAGAGCTCTAAAGGACTGGTTTGAATCAAGTTCCCTGGAAAAGATACAGTAAGGACTGAGTTACTGCTTGTTCCCTCGTCCAATATATCACTACATAAATGTTCTTCATATTTTGGGGGGCTTCTGGCATAGTCTTAGACCCTTCTAAAATGTCCTCTTCCCAGGTCTTTACCAGGGACGTTCGGGTGTGCGTGACTGTCCACTCTTCTGTAGTGCCTTTTGACTTAGAAGTACAGTGGGACAGAGACCAGCAGAGCAGTCTAGAATAATGCCACCTCCCTTGGGGACCATTGTAAATATTGACTCATGACATGTTCTCACCAATCTTGCAGAAAGTGTAGTTGCCTTTAAAATTCCACATATCACACCTCCCCCCCCAAAAAAAAACTGCACACATCTAAGGCACTGAAGTAAGACACAGGGTTATAATGGTGAGCAAAAATGGATCAGCAGATTCAGCTCATGCACTGAAAGGGCAGTGAAGCATGCCCACCTTCACAAGACGGTCATGGTCTTCAGTGTAATTGCTATAATGTTTGGGTTTATTGATGGGCCTCTCTCTCATTATGATGAATCGTGGAAAATGGGAAAAGTACAACCCTAGGAAGTCAAACCAAATTATTCAGAGTATTCATATTTCAGTGGAAAAATATTTTTAATGAGGGACAATTTCTAATCAGCATAGATTCTGATCTGCATAATTAGAAAACTAGATTTGGGTAAGGATAGTACAATGTTCCATTCTACTATTAAAAAAAAAGAAAAAAACCTTTGGCTCCAAAATTAACATATATCAAAAGTCTTCTTTAATGATTTTTTATATCCCTACATCTAAAACCTCATAGTAAACACAACAAATAGAAAACAGAATTAGTGATTCCACTGGCTGCCTTCCCAGTCTAAGTACTCACACAAATGAGATTTTTATATTTCTAAACATCTGCATTTCATTCACATCTTCTCCCAAGTAGAGAATTTGAGACAGGATAAAGGAGTAGCTCTTCATCTACAGAACAAGGGCGCTCTGGCTTGAATGGGCCAAATGTCTTAGAAAGTCCATCCATGAAGAGAAGATTCGTAAACCACACCTCATGCTTATATGTAGATCTGTGTTTCCTCCTGCTCAGCAGATTGTCCTGGGTAACTGTTTAAATTCTTTAGATTTGGTAATAAACAGTTGCCATTTTGACCATTTCCTTTTGTAAAGCCACAAACTACAGAATAAATGAATAGCTCCTTTCCTTTGATGGCCTTGCCCAAGGGCTGTTTTAGCACTCCATAAATCCTGTAATTGTATAGGATCATTTGGCAGCATGTGGATTTTTCTGCTAAATCACAGTGAGAAGAAGATCAGGAGGAAACCTGAAAAATAAAGCATTAGAATGGCATTAGGAGATTTATAGTGGGAGGGAATGGCACTGGCAAAGCCCCAGCAAGGCCTTTATTCCTGGTAAGGCAAAGGCATGGCTAAGCATCAAGCATCTTCCGTGTTGGCTGAGAGTAAAGCCAAGAGTTTGATCCAGTTCTTTTTCTCTCCTGCACATTGCTGGTGTCAGTGAGGGTGTGATGAGATTCCAAAGCAGGCTTAGCTGTCAGGGATATGGACTGAGTGAGTTTTTGTTTTTTTATGTAGATGGTCTGTAAATGGACTTACTGCGTGGTGGTGGGAAAGCAGGCATGGGAAATAGCACGTAGCCATTTGTGCATGCCTTGTTTCTTGTTTGGTGTATGTGTGTGTTTTCCCCCGAGGGTCTCTCTCAAGTCGATGTGTGTAAAAGCGTCGTAGAGTTCTGCCAATATTTTACAAACGGCATGTTCATGTGTCAACAAGCAGTCAGTGTGGGGTAAGCTAAACCATTCCAGCTCTTGGGGGGGTGTTGATAGTGGGTTTGAGATCCAGAATGCACCCTACTTAATAAAATCTGTTCTATTGCCTGGATAAGAAATGTCACTTGCTGTGTTTATAAATGCTTCAAGAACAGGGAAGTATGAAAAGACATATAAAGCATTTCCCCTAATGGTATCAAATTTAAATGTTTTCTAGCAAGTTGAAACCAGCATAAAGCTTCAGTAATTAACAGATTAAGATCTATCAACAGACTCTTTACATCAGAAATGGAAAGGAAAATTACAGGTCTTTTAAGAAGTTAAGGCTTCTCATAAAGCAATGGCAGGGAATAACTGCATATCTTAACGGAAATTTTTTGGCAAAATAAGCAGTGTTAAATTATATGGAATGTGTAATTCTTTTGAACTTTCTGAGACTGACTGGGGATTCCATAAAATAGAACTTTTGGGGTTTTTTAAATGATTGCTAATACTTACAGGCACACCTTGGCCGTAACTGATAATGCATGTCACCTGTATCATCACTTATTCCAGGCAGAGCCCAAGGCCTCCCTCCTCTCTCTCTACACTCTCTCCCCAGGTGATCTCAGACACTCCTGGACCTTCGAAAGCCACATTGGTGCTAGTGAATCCCAAACACAGTACCCCACCTCTGAGCTCCTACTTGAGCTCCAGACTAGTGTGTTTAGTTACCAGCCTGACACTTCTGATGTCTAATTTATCAGGCACCTCAAAGTTAACTTGGCCAAAACAGAACATTTTGTTAGGTAGCAGCTAGGAATGAGTGACCAGAGGGAAAATAGAGGCAGGACCATCAGCATTACAATCTAACAAAGGATACAGGAGGCTGGGAGCAAAAGAAGGACATGTCTCCCAGATCGACTCAGCAGTCCTGAGCTTGGTTTGACAAGATTGCCAGTGGCCCCAGCATTACCGGCAAAATAGTGCAGGAGAAGGGTAGAGTCCTTTGAGACAGTGCTGGGAAAAGGGGCTTCCTAACAATCTCACTGAGATTGCCAGGTGTACTGAAGGTAAGGCTAGTCCTTGAGATTCTGTGCTGGGAAAGGAAGCTCCTACAACAATTTCACTAAGACAAAGAACCTTTACTAACTAAGAAAGAAAGCCTTTGTAGCTGTACATTATTCCCAAGGGGAAGAAGGAGGGGAATCTAGAAGCCAGCAGACGTATATAACCCCTGAACCCAGTGGCTGGTGTACTTAGATTAGCCAAGTACCCACTTGTAGCTTAAGTGTTTAGAACAAACTTATTAACAAACTTACTAAGAAACTTACTAACAACGTTCTATGTACCTGCTTGCAGCTCTGTGCTGGTGTGTGCCATAAATAAACTTGCCGTCTCATTTCCACTATACGTGTCTGTCTCTCACTCGAACTCATGTCTTGTGGGCAAGACGAGAACTGAGGCAGGGGAGAGAGCTTCTGGACTCAGGTCTGTCTCCCAGCTGTAACAATCTGATCTTCAGCTTCCCTACACACCTGCGCGTGTGTGCGCACACACATCACAACAAAACCAAGACTGTTTCTGTCTAGGTTTTACCCATCTCGTTAAAGACTGTCACCTTCCTCCCAGTTGCCCAGACCAAAACCTAGGAATTTCTATTAATTATCTTCTTTATGTCTCACATGGAATCCTTCAGTAAGATCTGTTGACCGTTCCTCTACAACATACACCAAATACTTTCACTTCTCTCGCTTTCCACAGCTACTACCCTGTCCTAAAGCTCCCTCATCTCTCTTTGCCTCCTTAAAGGTCCTCCTGCTTCTATTCCTATACACTGTGCCAGGAAAGAATTCAAACCGTTTTCTGTACAGAGAAGGGACCAACTGAAAGTGCCTGAACAAGGGTATAGAAATTAGACAGTCAGTAAAGTCAGTTAGCAGAAGGGTGATCCCACTGTGACAGAGGACTATTGAAAAGACACAAGAAGATGGGCAACTGGTAATTCAATCATTGCTAGCAAAGTAGAACAGTTTCACTAAAATAAGTGGAGTCAACCAAACTAAGTCACAGACATGGAGACATTCCCCTACCCTGATCCGGTCTGTCCTGTGGCTGTTGATCGACTGGCAGAAACCAGAAACTCCATTTGGATACTATACATCTATGCCTTTCTTCATTGACCTAGTCAGTTAAACGGTCAGCTAACAAACACTTACTGAACAAGTCTATGTCAGGCACCACAGTCTACCTGAGTAGCACAGAGATGAAGGGCAGAGGAGCCTTTAGAAACTTACATCCTAGAAAACAGAAATGCAAGCAACTCATTACACTTTCATGTGACGAGTGTCACGGTAGTGGTGAGGACAAGAACCAGTTGTAGAAGCATCCAAAAAGACTTCACTGAGGCAGTGACATTTGACTTGGAACATGAATATGGAATGGGGTTTTCTAGAGGGCCAAGGAGAAAAGGAATATTGTAAACAGAGGGAATGACATGCAAAAAAGTGAAATCAGTGTTTTGTGGGATTGGCAAGGAAAGATTTAGTGGTCAAAAGAGAAGAGATTTTTTAAATTTCAAAAAAATTATTTACTTTATCTTATTTTCTTATTTATTTATTTGTTTTTGTTGGTAAGGTATTTTTACTTTGGGTTTCAGGGAAAAATCAGTCTCTTTTTTGTGCTCAAAAACTTTTTGTCTCCAGCTCAAGAGCATTACAATTTTTTTTTTAATATTTTACCTGTTCATTTTTAGAGGGAGGGGGAGGGAGGGAGAAAGAGACAGAGAAACATCAATATGAGGTTGCCTCTCACACACCCCCTACTGGAGACCAGGGCCACAACCCAAGCATGGGCCCTGACTGGGAATCAAACCAGCGACCTTTGGTTCTCAGGCTGGCGCTCAATCCACTGAGCCACACCAGCCAGGGTAGGAGCATTACAATTTAAGTTCACTAACCAATCACATATTTCATACTGATTGTACCTGCCATGTTCCAAGGCACAGAGCAAGGGGACATGAAGACACATGATATAGCACTGCCTTCAATCAAGTCACAACTTAAATAAGCCATCTAGAACAGCAAGACAAATTAGAAAGAAATCCCCCTTTTCTATCAGAAGTGTAGCAGGAACAGATTAATTTGTGAATTAGAAGTGTATAGCATGGTAAGTTAGTAAGAAAAAAATGAATGGATGTTAATGTCTTTGCCCCAGGAAAGAGAGATCTGTATTCTGCTTTGACAGCAGGTAAGGAAACAGGATGTCAATCTCATAGCTCCAACCTTTGCTTGCTCTCTGCATTGCCAGGGAAGATCCCCCCTACTCAGACTGGGAGGGCTGCCTGGAGCACTGTAGGGAAGGGGGCTGCAGGGGCATAGGGCCCTGGAGGCCCCGGAGACCACAAAACACCTTTTCCTCAAGCTTTGCAGAGAAGCAGGCCCTCAAAAGTCCCTGTAGCCTTGGAACATGAACTTATCAGAGGTGATCATCATGAACTAACATGAGACTAAATGTTTACTGGGCTCTTAACCATTTACTCTCATAAAAACCCTGTGTGGTAAGTACTAATATTATATCCTTATAACAAACACGAAGAAGCAGACTCAGAGAAGGTAATTGACTTGCCTGCTGTTATCCCTCTGTGTTAGTTTTCTGTGGCCGTTGTAACAAATTACCACAAACTTAGAGGTTTAAAACAGCAGAAATTATTCTCTCACAGTTCTGGAGGCCAGAAGTATGAATTTAAGGTGTCTGCAGGATTGTGCTCCCTTCAAAGTCATCATCGAAGAATCTTGCCTTGCTTCTTCCAGCCTCTGGTAGCCCCGGGGGCTCCAAAGCTTATGGCTGCATCGCTCCACTGTCTGCCTCCACCTTCATTCACGTGCCTTTTTTCTCTGTGTCTCCTCTTCTTTGAATGATACTTGTCATTGGAGTTAGGGCCGGAGTAATCTCATCTTGAGACTCATAACTGTATAATATGTGCAAAAACCTTTTTTTATCCCAAATAAGGTCACATTCACAGTGTCAGGGTGCTACAACCCAGTCATATCTTTTGGAGAGCCACCATTCAACCTGCTAAACCTGCTGTCAAGACTTGACTCTGGCCTGTGGGGAAGAGGATTTCAGTAATGTCTAACTTTTCATTAATTGATAGCCCAAGAGAATGGGGGCTTGTAACAAATAACTTTCATTGTAGGTAAAGGTAAGGTAACATATCTTTTACCTAGATTGTGAAGTGAAATTCATACCCACAACCACAGAGATCTACCACATAAAGCTGGGTCATTTTTACCCGTTTCCAAGGAAATCCAGTAAATGTTTAACAATCAAAATTCACACAATGTTTCCCAGGCAGCCCAAGCAGCTAATGATTTTGCAAATCTCAATAAAGGAGCTTCTCTAAGGTAGTGAAAAAGCAGAGCCTTTCCTCTTGGGAAGAATTCTCAGTCTTCTGAGGAACATGGAAGCTCAAATTATTTAACTGCAAGACCTCTAGCTTGGGAGTTGAGGCCCCTGGTTTTCCAGGCACTTAGCTGCAGGATCCTGAATAAGTTTCTTTGCCCTAAGACCTCAGTTTCCACATCTGCAAGGTAAGATGGTTAGAACAAGTAACTCCAAGAGTTTATGATTTGCTTAAGTATTTTTACTCAGAAAGATTTTTATGATTTTCTAAATTTCACTAAGCAAAAAGATCTGGAAGAAAAACTTACATTTGAAAAGTCATTTGTCCATTGAGTTATATCATATTCTACTTCATTTTTATATATAAATTTTAAAAAGAAGTTTTCTTCAGAAATTCTCTGCAAACTTAAAACTGATATTAGTCACATCAGATTTACTCTGCGTTGAAAGTTCACCAAAGAATTCCATTGTAAATTAATCATTTTAATATATTCTGAGAAACTGCAACCTTAATTTATGACCTAAATTTATAGAATAATTGTAATGGTACAATTCATACCAATACATTGTTTTGGGGGCTACAAACTCCCACTTCTGGGAAGTCATTGGTGATTTCAGTTTAAGTTGCTAAAGTATTTGCATAAGAAATTACAGAGGATTCTGGAACTATTTTAATACATTCAAGTCCTTCATTTTTGCTGAAGTCACTTATAGATTTCTGAGGAGACAATGTACCTTGAATGAATCAGTATGTCTTAGTATCAGCTTCTCATATTTGAGACTCTGAACAGGGACTTCATGGAAGCCAGCTCACTAGCTTTAGGAAATGGTTCCTATCCCTCCCTGGCACTACTGGGAAGAAATGTCAAATGAAATGGTCATGTTTTACTTTACAACCACCACCATACTGTAGGCACGGATGACACAGGCCTTCAGTAAAAGTGGTCATTAAGCAGAAAATACAAGACCCCTTTACTCTGTGGGTAACAAACTGAGGCTCTAACCGCCCTTCCCCATTCTCTCTGGATGGATTCAGAACTTCCAGGCTCAGCCTGAGAGAAATGAGAGGGAAGAGAGAAGTGAGAACAGGGGATATCTTCAATCCTAGGAACCACTTCTGACCAAATGCCTTCGTTACTGGTAACTGGGACTTCACAAGCTCAGCCTGCAAACATTCAGGGTTCCTGGCAAGAAACGAAAGTAACCAAGAAAAAAAGAATTTCCTATTTACCAAAAACCAATGTCCCTACTTATCTCAGAGCCAACATTTATAATTTCACCACCATCTTTTTTTTTTAATCTATTTTTGTGCCGAGTGTCCCTCTGTGATCATCCCAACAACTTCCCTCCTGTAACCTCCTGGAAACCCATCCCCGCCCCCCACTCCCAGCTCCACCCTCCCAAGGAAGGAGGTGGAGTTTTACCCCTCTGTCATTTCTTAACCAGCTTTGCCATCCAGATGTGTCATTCCTACATATGCCTGGAAGGAGAAAATGTTATCATGATCTATGGGTAGAATCCATACTGAGACCTCTGCAGACGGGGTTTTTCCCCTTTACAGAATATACCATCCCCTGGACTGAGATGTATGTTTTTATATAAAATATCTTAGCAAAAATAGGGAGTTAGGAATTATGCCATAACTCATTGCTTGGTGTAGTTGTACTTTGAAGTTCTCTGCCTTTGAGAATGTAAAAATCTCCCTGGGAGAGACAGCACACCTCCAAGCCAAGTAGATATGCAGAGGTGTGCGTACTACAGACAGTGGAGGTGGGACAGGAGGCAGAGTGGGCTGCATGGTTAGGGAAGGCTTCATGCAGAAAACAGGCCCAGAGTGCGCCCGGAAGGGAAAGTGAGACTCAGAGTGGGTCTGCAGGCGGGCGTCTCTGCCTGCCCAGGACACACAGCAGAAAGGGGATTTAGTACAAATAACCTGGGCTGTCACCCAGTCCCAAATTTAATCTTAACCTGGGCTGTCACCCAGTACCTCTGCCACTGGCTGTGTGACTTCTACTAGACGATCATAAAATTGGAGCCTCTGTATCTTCATCTGTCAAGTGGGGATGACAATATCAATATCATCATTTAAAACCCAGTGGTGTTCTTCACTCCCGGTATTTGTAGTCCTGGTCCACCCGCAGCTTCTGATATTGTACACAATAGCTTCTTTTGGAATATTCTTTCCCTCTGCCTGTTGAGATACCACTGTTAGATTTTTCTTGGCTCTAGGATGGTGTTTTCTCTTTCCCTTAAATATTAAGGTTCCTTGACTCACGGACACAGATGGCAGTGTGGTGACTGAGCGGGGAGAGTGGGTGAAGGTAGACGAGGATATAAAGGGGGTAAATGGTAATGGAAAAAATACAATAAAAAATTAAAAAATATGGTCCCTCAAAATATTGTCTTTAACTCATTCCCAATAATGTCATCCTTACCCATGGATTTAAATAACATCTCTACAATTATGGTTCCTAGCCCCCCAGCTGTGACTTAGTCCTGTCTCCTCCATTCCGTGTTTGTATATACTTCTCAGCAGACATTTCCACCTGGGAGTTTCCCGGGCAGCTCTACTCAACATGTCCGAAACTGAAGTCACGTTTCCTCCAAATCTGTTTCTTCTCGTGTGTTTCCTAGCTCCATGAGTGGCGCCATTATTTACCCAAGTGATTACTTGTATTCAAAGGCCCTCAAGTTCACCCTCAGGTTCAATAATTTGTAAGAAGGATTCATAGGACTCAAAAAAGCTGTTATACTCATTGTTACAGTTTATGTTGTGAAAGGATATGGATTAAAATCAACTAAGAAAAGACACTCAGAGCAAAGACCAGGAGAGACCAGGCACAAACTTCCAGTAGTCCCCTTCTGGAGAAATCTAATTGACAGGGCTTACTTGTCTTAGTGATGCTGTGTGACAACACACACAAAGTGTCACCCTCAAGGGAATGGTGTGTGGATAGATAGATAGATAGATAGATAGATAGATAGATAGATATCCTTTCTCTGCTCTCTTCTGTCATTATTCCCAAAAATATGAGTGCAGAAGTGCAAGCAAAAGCATTCTATATTTCACATTTTAAAAAACACTTATTAACTTTAGAAAGAGAGGAAAGGGGAGAGAGAGACAAAAAACAAAACAAACAAAAAAAAAAAACACACATCTGCCCTGGCTGGTGTAGCTCAGTGGATTGAGCGCGGGCTGTGAACCAAAGCATCGCAGGTTCGATTCCCAGTCAGGGCATATGCCTGGGTTGCAGGCCACGGCCCCCAGCAACCACACATTGATGTTTCTCTCTCTCTCTCTCTCTCTCTTTCTCCCTCCCTTCCCTCTCTAAAAAAATAATAATAATATAATAAAAAAAACCTAATCCTTTAAAAAATAAAATAAAACATATTAAAAAAAAATCTATTTGCTATTCCAGCCATCCATTCATTCAATGGTTGATTCTTGTTTGTGCTCCGAATGGGGATAGAACCTGCAACCTTAGCATATCTATGAGACCATGCTCCAACCAACTGAGCTACCTGGCCAGGACCTATATTTCACATTTTTAAGATACAGGCTATTTGCCTCTCACTTATTCTATACGGTTTACTTTGAAATAATCATCAGATATCATGACTTTAAATTCCATAATGAGCCTGGCATAGCTCATACCAGATAGAATATGAAATAAATTTTCAGTTAATGAGATCACATGAATAAGCAATCCAATCCAGGTAAAGAGCTTTTGGATTCCTACTACTATTTGCATTATTTTTACTAGTTATGGGTCTAGAGTTGTTGCAATGTATTGTAGCAATGTTAGTCATTTAAAAAATAATAATAAACCATTATCACTGAGAGCCTAGAAATGTACAGATCTCTTCAGCTGAGGCATGAAAATTTTCATTTGCATTATAGCCTCTTAAAAAATGAAAAGATTCTGTTTTAGCTTTATTGGCTGTATGGAAGAGCAGCAATATAAAAAATGGAATGAAGAAAAAAGGTGGGTTTTTTTTACCTTTTTGCATATAGATTAGTATTAATTACCATGTAATGAGCTGAAAACTCCTGCCAAGAAGCCGAGGTTTGTGGTTTCTTTAATGAGTATTTTCTTCCCACTGGGTAAAGTAAAAATTTTAAAGTGTTAGGGATTTGCACTTGCAAAACATCTCTAAGCTATTTATACAAGCAAGTCGACAGAAAAAGTACATTTTCCTTTTACTGCCTTTGTAGCGAATCCATGGGCCTGGTGTTTCTGGCAACGTGGGGCTCTTCACCGTAGCTCTGAGTTGTGGCAGGTCGGGCAGGCGAGGTTGAACACAGCATCCTCCACCCTCCAGCCTAGGGCTGGCTGTGACCTAATCTGTGCTTGAGTCCTCACTTCCTTCCCATTTACTCTCCAAACTGGGAGAAACCTCAAAAGCATACTTTCTTCCTCTCACCTGCAAAACAGATTCAGCCTAAAACAGGTAGCCCAATGACTGAGGAATACTGGTAACAAGATGCCATCAATGATGTAGTTTTTGATCTTGTCCCAGTTCAAATGTTTGGGAAGTTTTCCACCACTGCCATCTGTAAGAATATTTTTTGAGGAGGAGTCTACACACGAAGAGACATAAACAAACTGAACCACTCTGGGTGCTGTGAAAATGCACCTCCTCCAGTTCTGACCCTCTCTAAGGGTCGTGGGGACTGATAAGCACCCAGTTTCTGTGATCTGAATCCCCCACTGCACACGCTGCTCCCAGCCAGATACCAGGATACACAGCAGATCCATGCCTGTGAGGGATACCCAGGAAGACCACACCTGAGAGATGCCAGGATCCTCACATGGGCAGCTTTGGCCTGGCCAAAACCTTCCTAAGTAGAACTGAGACTCTGCCCCCTCCCACCTCCCCTCACTCTTCCTTCCCTCTCTCTTTCCAGGGTTTTTCTCCCTATGTCTGGTTCCTTTCTCCTTTCCCCCAACCCCACAGACCTTGACCTCTATTGCAATAGATCTCTTACATCTCCAGTGCTGTCTTGATGTCTACTTCTGTGGGGACTCGGATTCATGCAGTTTTCGTTATCAGTTGCAATTACATTACTTTGAATATATTAGAAAACCCAAAATAGCACTCTGTCAATGGTCATCAAGTCCTATTTTTCTCAAGCCCGGGGGCAGAAAGTTCAGTATTGGTATAACCAAGGAATTGTCTAGCTTTTTGTCCCACCATCTTACTGCTGGTTTTCCAGCATCCTCAAGGTTGCCTCATGGTACGAAATAGATGCCAGAGCTCCAATCATCCCATCTGCTCCAGGAGAAGTGTAATGGCAGAAGGACTAAAATAGTATTTCTCCTAATGACCCAGTTTTTTTTAAGTGTCTTCTTTGAGGTTCCACACAGCTGCTCGTTTTCTTTCATTGTCTAGAACTTAATCATATAATCACTGGGCATATTTATATTCAAGGGGGTCTACAAAAGCTAAAATGCTACTAACATTGACATTCAAAGTAGCACTGAATGTTCTGTTACTAAAGAAAAATGAAAAAATAGGTATTTGTGACAACTCTGAGTCTCTTTCACCCTGCTTTCCTTCTCCTTTTCACACAGACACTGAGAAACCCGGTGATGCCTGGATTCCTAAGAGGAGCCCTGACGGGAGCCCCTGCCACCTTTGCCCGAGGCGGCAGGATCGTGGCCCCTTCTTCCTGCATTCCTCCGGGGCCTAGACTCAGGATCTCAGGGTATAAGTGAGTCTTTAATCATCCTGACTAGATGCAAATATATGTTCTATATGACTTCAAAGTTATAGTATCGCAATTAAAATCAAATGAACTTAAATGTCAGGAAGAATTAAACCAAACCCCAGCTCTTTTGTTCACTAACAGTTTGAGCTAATGACCAAGCAATGAAGCCTTTCTGCCACATAATAGGTGCTCAGTCAGTGCTAGTTAGCAATTGATTTGATTTTTTTTACACAAGGTGATTCTTTTTAATTTTTTTATACAAAGTCTTCAGTCAGTAGCTTAAAATTTACAGCAAAAATGGCTGAGATCATAGACAGACAGCAAGCTTGGGTAAATATGCATGATTAAATTTACAGCTAAATAGCTCCTTGCTTTCTCCTACACTGGAAACCAAGGAACAAATGTACCAGTATATCCTGTTACGTTCCTTAGCATCTATATTCCCCATAAGTTGTTCTGCTTCTCTTAGGCTAGCAATAGCATCCTGCTATTGGGGAAAGCAAACCCCCAACTCCAAACCAAGAAAACACTCATTTCACATCCAATTTTTAAATGAAAAGCATGACTTTATCCAAGATTATTTTTATGAACAAAAATATGCACAGAAAAACATTTTAAACAAAATTAATTCAAACCCTACAATGTATTAAACACCTTTAATCAACTGAGTTGAATTCATTATACGTGGAAAAGAGACAGTACCTGGCTTTGATAGTCAGCATATGTCAGCATAATTCAACAACAGTACTTTTATAAAGCCCAAGAACGAATCACTAATCTATTTGCTTTGGAGGGAAGCAGATGAATAGTTGAGTATGCCAGAGGAGCTGACAGGGCTCTGGTCTAAGCATACTTATCATATAAAGAGCAAGATGGAAACAATTCTACATGGGAAGATATGCTTTGCATTGTGTAGTTACATAAATTCCTTCTCTGCTTTATGTATCAGTTCCTTAATTACCATGCCGAATTCTTGGCAGCCCAAGCTATTTTGCCTTTTCCATATTATCTAGAAAAATATTGTATGTTGAACTTTTGCATTTTTTATGTACTGTGTTAGTGTAATTTAACACAGTTAATGTGACCAGTTCTATTTTTCCTACGACATTCTGTCTTTTATTGATGTCTGTCTTCTTCCTAATTGAGAATCTTTTCAAACTTAAAATCCATCTTTCTAAGAATCAAATAATTGTGCTATTTTAGTAGCACACACATCCACATGAGCACATACACACTTCCTTAGGTCATTTTATTTAGAAACATTTCTTTTTCCTATTTGGATCAATCAATGCTCAGTAACATAAAATCTGCCTTGTTAACTATGAAAAAGAAGAATGAGATTAAGAACATCGTATCAATTTAGACTAATTAAAGTGAGACTTATCCTACAGTGTGGTACCCAATGCATAACTTTATACCTTTATTTTGTTATAGGATGAGTATCAAATTGGTAAAATTCATAGTCCTCTTTCAAGGGAAAAATCATGACCTCTCTAAAATCAGTTTTTGGTCTAGAGAATTACAGAAAACGACAGCTTCCAAGACGAGAATAACCTAATGAAAGCAGTGCTGCCCCGAGACCCAAACAGGAGAGGCAGGAGTGCGCACTCTGTAGAACTCCACATAGCATAAGCCGGGCACAGAATAAATGCATCAAATGACACATGCACATGTCTGTCATGACTGGTAGGGGAACTCAAGAGTTAAACATTTTAGCCTTAGTTATAGTTGCTTAATGCATGTGGAAAGCTATTATTCCAGGAACTGGAATGGGTGACTTCAGTACAACCTTTGTGTCCTTGGGGGTCTCTGCAAGCAACCCAGATAGTATCTGAACCCTTGTGTTCCAGGGAGGGAACTTCACGTGCAGCAGATAAAGAATTGTTGACCAGCAGATAAAGAAATGCTAGGAAAATCTCACAGGGCTGAAGCTGTTATCTGATAAACCTTTTCCCACACCTCTTACTTATTCTTCTCTTTACAAAAAGGTCAGCTTGAGATGAGAAGTAAGACGGTTTGTAAGGTACATAACCGCCAGCTTCTCAGATCGCCAGCATCTGAGTAAAGTGCCCACAAACTTTCTATCCTTGTATCTGTTACTGGTTCTGGTAGTGACAGAAGCCAAACACTGGCTTCTCGGGTTTCATAACCAGTGCTGACTGATGGTTAACAACCCGCTCAAGGGGATAGGGAACCTTATTTGTAGCCTGTGCTGATTTCCAAGGTATAAATACTTATCCACGGAAGATTTCAGGCTCCCAGTGTGACATCACTGACCTCAGAATTGGGACAGATGCTGTCAGTGGGTTCACTTCAGCCACAACACTGCCTGTGACCTTGACCGTCCCCTCTTCTGACTAACACAGCCAGGCCATTTCCATACCCCTTGCCCTTTGGTTATAAAACAAAAGGTGACTGTGTCCAAATGCCATGAAGTTTTCCGTGTTGGGTTTCAGCGGCATCCAAGGTGAGCCATGCTTGTAGTGTGGGGCAGATTTGAGAGGTGGAAACTGCTAGGTAAGAAAAAGGACAAATTAATGAGCTTGTCAAATCTTTCTTCTTGTATAAGGTGAAAAGGGAGCCCTTGTATATTGTTAGTGAAGAGTGTAAACTGGTCTAACCACCATGAAAAATAATATGGAGTTTTCTCAAAAAATTAAAAATAAATCTACTATAATGATCCAGCAATTTCATTTCTGGGTATATGCCAAAAAGAAATGAAAACAGATATATGTATCCCCACGTTTATTGCAGCATTATTCACAATAGCCAAGATATGGAAACAACCCAAATGCCTATCAACAAATGAATGGATAAAAAAGACATGGTGCATATACACAATGGAATATTATTCATCCATGAGAAAGCAGGTTATTCTTCCATTGGGACATGGATGGACCTTTAGCACATTATGCTAAGGGAGATAAGTCAAAGAGAGAAAGATAAGTACTGTATGATATCACTTATATCTGGAATCTAAAAACAGTGAGTAAAATGGTGGTTGCCAGTGTATGCTTGGTGCAGGGTGGGGCCAGGGGGTGGGGGAGATGCTATTGATAGTGTTTATGGGTACAACTTCTAATGAGCAGTAAATAAGTCATGGAGATCGAATGCACAGTATAATGAGTGTAGATAATAGCATTGTGCTATAATGATGTGATGCAGTGCATATCACCACAATGGGGGTTACATTACAATACCCAAGTGTAGCAAAGTAACATGCTGTGACCCTTAAACTTGCACAATATAATGTGTCAAATTTATTCATTAAAAAAATAGTTTGAATGCAATATTTTCACATTAGAAAATTTCATAACTTAAGCAAAAATAACATAAATTAGTGACTTTGCTCAAAGAAAAGAAAAAATAAATCATTTTTTCGTTTATAATAATTTATAAAATATGTAGTTTTTATTTGATTACCCCTCCAAATATCAATAGCCCATCAATGGAACATTAGGCAAACACAAGAAGAAAAATCAGTCATTTTGATATTTTGCCTAATTGCAATTATATTAATAAAGTAACTTTATGCATATAGTTTATTTTGTTATGTTAAGTCCTATTTATCAAGGTAGGAAGCTAGAAAAGATTGTACTGAACAGATTAATAGTTTCATATATAACTTTAAATATTTGGACATTGCTAATTAAATAGCTATGTTATAAAAAATTAATTTTTAATATTATTATAGTCAACATTATATTTGCTATGCAATGGGACTACAAATATATCCTTTGTGAAATTTGTTTTAAATTAGTCAAATATTCTGGAAATACAAAATAGATATTTAGAAATTCAAATTTGAATTTTTGAAACAAAAATTATTTCCCCCCACAATAGTTCAGCATGGTTATTGGCTATACATACAGGCATTGTAGTATTCCCATGGAGAGTGCTTTGAGGGCTAAAATGAGATGAAAGACATGGAGGCAGAATGAAGTATTTTTATTTTCTTCAGATTTTCTGAAAGCCCAATTCTTTTCTCCTGAAAATTTTTTTTACCTAAAGCCTATGGATTTTCTTAATTGATCCCTAGTCATTTATAACTGTGTTAGAAAATTATCGTATTTAAAAATTAGAACTAAGCATAGTACATATACAGCATACCTCCGTTGTGGATTCTGGTGTTTCGTGAGGTGTATATTGGAGCATCCAGCACAAACTGGACCGTGACTGTTTGTTGTCCTTGCCTTACTAGATCATTGTTTCTGTGGCAATCATGCAGCACGTCTTTATATTCCTATGCTACTATTTACTTGAATTTTGATCCAGGGAAGACAGAGGCTCTGCCTCATTCATTTTTAAATCTCCATTTCTTTCTTTTTTTTTTTTTAAGATTTTATTTATTTATTTATTTATTTTATTTTTTATTTATTTTTTTTTTAGAGAGGGAAGGGAGAGGGAGAGAGAAACACCAATGTGTGGTTGCTGGGGGACATGGCCTGCAACCTAGGCATGTGCCCTGACTGGGAATCGAACCTGCGATGCCTGGTTCGCAGCCAGTGCTCAATCCACTGAGCTACGCCAGCCAGGGCTAAATCTCCATTTCTAAGCTGGGGGCCAGGTATGTTTCCCCCAGTTGGACAATGTGAATGCCTTAAATGTAAGTCAGTTATGCTGTATATGTTCTCATCCCTGTATAGGACAGAATAAGTGTTCACCGGTGTGATGAGGTGTGACCGAAGTAGTCCAGTTTTTAGAAATCCCATTCCACAACATCGCACATTCTATCATTAGAACTTAATTACTCTGGGTTTGCTTTCTTTGGTCTTCTTGTAATATACAAACAATCTTAAGAACTTAAAAAACATCCATTCTCTGTGTGGGTACAGAGGCATTGCACCAAAGATGGGCAAAAACTAAAACTAAGGCAAAGAGAAGATTTTGCTAGCATTTTACCAGAACTAGCTCTGGGTACTTATGATGATTGCAAATAGCTAAAGAACTTTCACAGTTGGTAACATTGATACTTAAAATAAACAGACATTGCACTTTGCAAGTCATAGCATTTTCCAGCATGTCAAACCAAAACAACGCTTTGGTATTCTTTATTTTTGGTCCACACTGTGGCCACTATATGCTGCTTCTTCCTCCCAGAGTCACAAAGAGAAGTAAAAGGACATAATTCTTCATCCTCACTCATCATGCACACTGTCATCCTTTATAGAAATGCAAATCAAACAGGAAGATGAAAAATACATGACAGAGAGTATCTGCCAGGATCTCGAAGATCGCAGAAGTTAAGCGGAAAATGATAGAATAAATGGAGTTAATGCAAAGCTTCATTGTCCTGGTCAGGAAGAGGCAGAGTGGGGGAGGGGCTGTGCGTTAGACACACGTGTTCCAGAAAGGGCCAAACATGACTGAAACCAGTTCATTTAAACTCATCTGTCAAATTGTGCTTGCTTCTTTGTTTTTTTTTTTAAGTTGTTGTTCATGTTTATCAAGCTATTTAGAGCAAAGTCATTAAAAATAATCCTTGGTTTGTGCTGCACAACAACCAATACAGTTTTGGCAAGTGATGAGCCTATTAAACTCATGGGGAAAGAAAAGCGTCTTAAACCAGGGCCACACTGAGTCCCAGGAGCCATACCCCTGTGCGGAAACGTGCGGTCCACCACCCAGACTGCGTGTGCTCTTCTGCACACACCACCTGCTTGCCAGTTCACAGTCTGCCGAGGCAGCCCTTCTCTTTGTTACACTTCCTTGTCGTAGCCTGGTTTTAAGAACTTGTTTCAAGACCCTAGGCACAGAAAACGTTTTAGCAGTTGCTCGCAGGGTCAGTCCGAGAGGGTGGGGGCAGGTGGTAACCAGAAACAGAAATGTGGAACTTGGTCTGATACCTCGCAATTTCCTTGCTTGATCATAAAAGCAGATAAGTAGAAAGGCAAGCTGGGACTCCTCAGAGGTGGTGATGCAGATGCTTAGTTTAAACTACTGGGTAGTTACAGCTATTGATGACCCACCTTTATGACTCTCAGTGCATTTCCACATACTTTGCCTCATTCATTCCTAGCAACCCTATGAAGTGTCATGCTTTACTTTGCAGATAAGGTTTGGCTAAAGCCACACAACTAATAGGATTCCAGCCCAGTTTCTGCATTTCTCAGTTTGTACTCTCTCTGCCACATCATGCAGAAAAAACCCAAGTCATCCTTCAAATGGGGAAGGAACTCTTAGGATTGCCCCTCGGCTTTCTTTTCCATTTTAAAATCAACACAAAAAACTTCTAATTTATTATTCCATTAGCTGCTCACCTTTTCATTTCCCTGTTTGCATGTCTCTTTCATATTCTTCACCTAAAATAGTTGTCACTGTATCAAAGATTTTCTGTGGGAACTCTGAGCTGGTGAAGGAAGAAGAAGCATGAAATTGTAAATGTTTTTTTCACAGTTGCTTCTTTGATTTTTTTCTCATTAATAAATTTTTGGAACTAAATAAGTGTACTTTTGAGATTAATTTATTTTTCAGTTACAAATTGACATACAATATTACATTAGTTTCAGGTGTACAGATAGTGATTAGAGCTTTACATTCCTTATAAACTGACCCTCCAATAAGCCTAGTACCCATCTAACACCATTCATAGTTATTACAATCTTTCAGCCACATTTTCTGTGACAAGTAGTGCATAGCCCGCACACGCAGAGAGGCAGTGTGGCCATGCTTCCCGTAGGGCAGTCCTAGGCCTGGGCAACTGGGAGCAGTGTCCCTGCCACTCTCAAAACTGACCTGATTTGAACAGTCAATGATTCCCTCAGGACCAAGTAAAGCAAATCACCTTCCGCATAAGCAGAGGGTAAAAGAAGACATTTCTCTCTTTGCAAAATTGCTCAAAGAATTTGCCTTTATAGGTTCTTCCAGCCCCCCAGGAGCCAGGAGGGCTGCTCATGGATCTGAAGCTGCACTCCTGATATTGCATTATGCTTATTTCAGCCTGATTGACTGCAACCATGAAGGCAGGGGTGCCCATCATATAGAATGGCATGTTTTCCAAGAGTCATTTATATTTGACTTTGGAGTGCAGCACAGCTATTTTCATACCGTTTTTCTTTGGCAAAAATATCCTAGACTTCCTAGACTCTATTCCAGGGTCCAATAACATGTTAATAGCTGTTCTTGGAAACCTGTCTCTTCATTAAGCTTGGGAAACCCCAAGTTAAACAAGTTTTTAAATAAACACTTACACAACCATTTAATATTCTAATGTGTTCTGTGCATCGTTAGGGTTGGAGAGAGAGATTGTATGGAGTATTTACCACAGTGATTTGCCCACAGAAGACAATTTGGGAAAACAGTGGCCTAAGTTTAGGTTTTAGACAATGTTAAAATCGTTTTAATAATGATCTGTATGATAGTAACTAATAAACATTTTAATGGATGTCAGTTTCCCAACCACACACTAGCTTAGTGATGAGAAATTGCAAATTAAATTGAGTAACAGTGTTTTCAACTAAAGTAGAAAATCTGCCCTATGAACCCCTCCTAGAAAATGTTAAGAAATCCTACCAAGAAGAGAAGTCATCTAATGTCACCACATGAAAAATTAACTTTGTATTAAAAAAAATGCTCCTCACGAATTATTCTGCTAGAGTTACCTGCTATATGCAGGACAGTAATGGGCTGAAAGCACCATGAGGAAAAAGTCTACTGTCTTACCTTCAAGTTTGCAAATAAAGTTAAATTCAAAACCAGTATAATTTATTTGTACATATGTGTGTGTGTGTGTGTGTGTGCGTGCGTGTGTGTGAGAGAGAGAGAGACTGTGTGAGGGCACTCTGTAGCTGCTTTGATGTTGTAGCATATTTTGTTATTGTTTCCAACAAGTCGGGAATAGAGTGTGTCTTTTTTCATCCTGGCATTCCCCAAAACCTACAACAGTGTCTTTCACAAAAATGAATACACTATGTGGATATTCCAAGAATCTCACAGCATTTTTAGGGCAATAAGATCACTGATCCTTGTTTGTTTGTTTGTTTTTAAAATATAGTACTCTCTGGTCACAGTTGAAAATGACACTAATCTTTAATATGTATTCACCAATGTTCTTCTTGTCAGGTCTGTTTTATTCACTTAATAAAGAAAACTTTTCTTCTGAAAATATTTATCACACTGATACCTCACTTTTCTGAGCATGTCTGCTGGTGTACAATTAGTTGTAAAGCATTTTGGTGCAAAACTGAATTTCCTTGGCTCCCAGGAATATTGTCTTGCTCCAAAATTAAATTTTACAGCTACAAAGCTAATAAGATATTATTAAAATAGATGCCTGTTCAATTTTTGTTTTATTTTTATAATTTTATAATTTATAATTTAATCTATCTTATCCTTAGTGAATTAGAATTTTTCATAGTTACATTCCTAATAAATTTTCCCTATCCCATCCTTTTTTGTGTGACATATTATTTCTGTTTTCATTGGTTATTAAATTTAACTGGCCAAATTTTGATCTTCTATTTACCACTTCATATTATTTTTAGAATGAGGCTATATATAAATAGATATATAAATAAACAGAAGAGCAGGTAAACACGCTTAAACATTTTTCTTATTAAAATATTTGCAACCAATTACATAACTACACTTTCTCTCTCTATCCCAGATGTATACCATGTTTGGAAAATTTCTCCACAAATTCACAAAAACTTAATGACAAGTATAATAATGAATCTAAGTGTGAAACATTTACTCATTGTGACCATTCCAGATATTTTATAAGAAAAATAAAACTATTGTGTCCAAGATATGTTCAGTCTAGTTTGGAGAGATTACTTTACGTTTTTTTCCCCTGGGTTTTATACCTTTTTAAAATAATTTTCTGATTACTTAAGATAACAAGAATAATAATCATAAGAGTTACATTATAGTTGTAGTATTTTTTTTTTAATTTTCACCCGAGGCTATGTTTTTATTGATTTCAGAGAGAGAGGAAGAAAGGGTGGGAGGGAGGTGGGGAAAAGAGAGAGAGAAAGAAACATCAATATGAGAGAGAAGCATCAATTGGTTGCTTCCTGTACGCACCCTGACCAGGAATAGAACCCACAACCTATTTATGTGCCTTCTCCAGGCCTGGAACCCACACCCTTTGTGTGGGACAGTGCTCCAACCAAGTGAGCCACCCAGCCAGAGCAGAGTTGTATGCTTTTTACATGCCAACTACATATGTTTTATTCCACTTAATTTTTAAAACCAGCCAATGAGACATATACTATTACTATCTTTCTTTGATATATAAGGAAAATGAGACTGTGGGAATTTAAGTAACTTTCTCAGTGTCACCCAACTTGAAAGTTATGGTATCAAAATTGGAATCTCTGACCCAAAGGCATATAATTATAATCCTAACAAGTCACAATTTCATAACAATTAAAGTCTCAGTGGTTATACTTTTTAACAAATTTTTAAAGAATTTAAGTTTAATTTTTACTCCCCCCCAAAAATAAGCTTCTTGTCTCCTAAAAATAAAATCACTTAATATCTATAAATTTGGAGGAAACATTTAATTAAAAGATCCTTTTACTAAACAGAAAAATCAAAGTCAAACTTCTCTTCCCCAATACAAAAGTAAATAAGTTGAAAAATTATCCTTCCATAAAACATTACAAATAAAATGACTCATAAGAACTTTATTAATACATCATTAAATCAGTTGCTAACAAGATTATTTTTCCATTCAGCTGAGAACAATTTTCTTTTTCCATCAAACACTAATGGTAGCTGGATTTAAATGTCTTTCCTCTGGTGAAGCATTTGGAGGAATTTGTTAGAGCCCTGGGGTTTGTTGGTAGGGG
The DNA here is from genome assembly GCA_004024845.1 of Tonatia bakeri. Classification (NCBI taxonomy): domain Eukaryota; kingdom Metazoa; phylum Chordata; class Mammalia; order Chiroptera; family Phyllostomidae; genus Tonatia; species Tonatia bakeri. The sequence continues at coordinate 116,333 of PVIA01004187.1, forward strand.
GATTCAGTATCACGTTCACACATTGGACCCCTGAATTTTATTTTGAAAAGGAGGCAGAAAAAAACAAGACACTAGGATCTGAAAAACTCCTGCAAAGAGAGAGATCAAATCCATTCATATGTAAACAAAATCTCCTATAATCAAAAATACTATTTTAAGTCCTCAGAGGTACTACTGTGCCAAAGTGCCCCACACCTATGAGCCTCTGCCGCATCTCCAAGTAGACAGTACCCTGTGTGCAGGAAATGCAGTCTCCCTGCTTGTTTAGCATTTGGGAAGTTATGTCTGCCAATCTGTGACTTAGGCATTTTAAACCTGGAAAGGAAATGACAGAAGTAAAATTTGTCAGGCTATAACATTTAACAATTGTTTCATTAAATTCTAATGGAACATCCAACATTATTTATTATGCAGTTTTCTTTTATTGACACTCTCATCAACATTTCTTTCGTGGCACTAGAATTTTGATGGGAGTGGCAAAGGCAGGGGTGCAGTGGGGGTGGGGTGGAATGTCACTGTATTTGGCTGAATACAGTTTTAAATGTTTTTAACCAACATTTCATTCTTGAATCTCTCCCACACTTTCTAATTTGGAACATCAAATCTGAATGCTCTAAAAGAACTTGGCATTGACGATGCCCAACCTCTTGTATCCCACTGATAGCCTAAGAAAACGGCCCAAAGTCACAGGAAGTGGGAGATCAGGATTGACTCCAAATGCAATCTTCTTTCCATGTCACTGTCTTTCTCTGATTACTCTGCCTCTTTTTCCGTGACTGGCTTCTCTTCATCTTTCTGTTGCCTCCCTGAGGCTGGCCTGAAAACCGTGTTCCCAAGTCTTTTCCTCAGAGATGATTAGGTAAGGCTGGCTGCTCGCATCCACTCCATATCTAGACTTCTCACGCCTTTGCGCGCATGCACGTCACACTTCCTGCAAACGGAATACACCAGTCTGCGGAAACCAGCCTGTGGGAAACTCAGAACACTCCCTCTCCCCAGGCCAGCATTCCTTCCCACTGCTTTTTACCACTCATTTTATCACTCTTTCCCTCTTCACTTAAACTCATATTTCAGGAATCATAGCCTGAGCTAAGTTTTCAAAGAGGAGTAAAAGTTTAGTCTTCAAAATGTTAAGTTATAGATAACTGTCTCGTAATAAAGGTGAAATGGTTTCCTACATACCTCAAAGTAATTCTGTAATGAAGTCTCCCAAATAGTTTCCATAGTGTCTCTCAGATTCAACCAGAAGGTTGATTTTTTTGCCATCCTCTGAGGCATTTCTCTTGCCTCCCCAGATTTTCATGCCTAGCCTACGACAAGTCAGCTGTTCTCTTTCCTTTTAGGTGAATACTTAACTGATGAGATGATTCTCCTTAAAATCTCTTTTCTCTCATCTGTCCTCCATTCAGGAACTTCCCGTGCATCGTGCCCATCAGATCAAACCTAAATATCAAGCCTCCAACCTAATAACTGTGTCTTCCTTGCTCATCTAATATCCCTCATTTATCTCTAACATGACCCCCCCAAGGTGAGAATAATTTAAAAAAAAAAAAGAGTTGTAGGTGGGACTGAGCAGAGAAAGGTGAAATTAATGCCAGAATGAGGATGGTGTGTCCCACTAGAAAGAGCATAAGGTTTACAGCCAGACAGACATGGTTCTGAATGTATGCATATCTAGAGTTCCATACATTATCCCCTCCTTATCCGTGGTTTCACTTTCCATGGTTTCAGTTACCTATAGTCAACCGTAGTCTAAAAATAATACATGGAAAAGTCCATAAATAAACAATTCATAAGTTTAAAATTATGGAGTCTGTCCTCCATGCGTGCTGCCCAGGCAGGAGCAGGTACGGGAAAGAAAGGGAACCTGGATTCGGGGCCACGCTGGGAAGAAGGGACCACGTAAGGATTTGAGAGCAGTCGCTGTTCGTGAACCGAGCTGCCTTGGGAGAATAAGAGAAAGGAACCTGAGACTGTGGATGGGTAGGTTCTAATAGCTGATTTGCAGCTTTAAAGTAGAGGCAAAGTGCTATTATATACATAACATTTTGCTTGTTTGTGAAAAAAATACTTGCTGGTGAATTATTCTTTTTTCCCAAGGGACCACGAGCAATAGCATGTCTGCGCTATGCTAATTAGGCATGACCTTTTATTGATAGAAGCTCCCACAGGGTGCAAGGAATGATACCTAACGGCAATCTGATACATGTTTACTCACACATTTGGGGCAGGAGAGGCACATTAGCACAGAATCCCCTCAGTTACCAAGCGGAGCGACGTGACCTTCACTGGGGCTCTTCACATACAGTCAGAGCTGTTCCACGGTCAGGCGTGGTCCTGTGGAGATAACAGGACATGGATATAATACTTCTCTAGAAGCAATTTGCATAATACCTGCTCCCTTTATTTTTCCTATCCTTCTTCAGAAGACTTTCTATCTAGAAAGATAAAACAAAGACTTCATGTGACAGCATCTATGCTGACCAGCTAAGCCCAGGAAGTAATCTTTTTCTCAATTTTCAAGAGACTCCAGGTGAAAGCCGAAACCTACAGATAATCACCTCAGTTTAACACTTCCACTTGCACTTATCATCAGAACATGAGAAATCCAAAAATGCAAAAGGAAGTCTTGCACAAGATCATGTTTTCTTATGGGAAGGTAATGCCAGTCTTTGTGAAATGATTACATATTTACAGAATTACATAAAAAATATATAAGTAGAATTATAAAAACTTAAGCATCGAGCCTCAGAATGTTTCCCAGTGAAAAGTGGCATTCACTGCTGTCTTATCCAGATTGTCATAGTTTCCTATTGCTGCAATAACAAATGACTACAAACTTAGTGGCCTGAAACAACACAAAGTTACTATTTAACAGTTTTGTAAGTTAGAAGCCAAACACGGCCTTCACGGGGCTAAAATCAGAGTGTCCGCAGGGCTGCCCTCCTTTCTAAAGCCACAGAGGGAGAATCTATTTCCCTGCCTTTTTCAGCTTCCAGAGGCCCTATGGCCTCTGACTCCACATTCAAAGCCAGCAACTGTGGGTTGAGTCCTTCTTATATTCTCTTGTCATACCTCCTCTGACTCTCTTTCCTCTACTCCTCTATCTTCCACTTTTGAAGACCCTTCCTGGGCCCAATCAGATCATCCAGGGCAATCTGCCTGTTTAAGATCAGCCGACCAGCAACCTTAATTCCACCTGCATTCTTCCTTCCCCTGTGCCACGGTTTCCAGGGTTGGGACATGGACATTTTTGGAGAAGTGAGGGCAGTGGACATTATTCTTCCTAACACTCTTGTCAAAATAACAACAAAAAATAGCTTGTTTCCCATAATTAATTGGTCCCTGTACAAAGAAGTAGTTTGGAATAAAGGAAAAGCGAGATCCATGGCTCCTCCTAACCAGAGATCTGGAAGTAGAAGAAGACTAAAATCCCGGGGAAAGGAGAGGGCTCCCGTTCCCAATACTTTAGAAAGGGGTGGCTGAGGGAGGCATCCTAAGCCCGAAAATCGCCAGGTCCACCGGCTGTTAAAGGATCAGAAGTCGTATTCCCCATGAGTACAAGCCAGACTAACACAACTGCAGTGATTAGAAGGCCGGTCCTGTTAGCGCAGGTGTTTCTCAGGAGCCACAGCTTGGTGCTCATGGCAGGTTTCTCAGGCTATGGGAGAGTGGTCAGGAAAGGTGGGTGGACTGCCCATTTTCAAGTTGCTACTAAACCCTGGAAATTATACACCTGAAATCAGTTCCACCCTTGCATGTCAAAAATGCATTCATGTCTGAATTTATACTTACTGTAACCAATTTGTCATATGGCCTACTGCCTTTGACTATTTTAGGAAATAGTCTGATAGTATCTAAAGAAAATTCTGTTATAATATGTATATTTGGAGGTCATAGATCCAAAGGAAAATTGTCGTGCAGACTTTTTCAAAATACGTATGGGTTGAAAAACCTTATGATCTGAATAAAAGGAAGTAATTGGCCATGCCATTTAGTTTTGCATGTATCTCTTATAATCAAAATAAAACAGGAAACTTTTAAAATTCATTCTGGGCCTTAATTTTTGCTTAGATAATTTAACCCATGTATGCTCATTGTGATGATGAGTGTTTAGTTACACATGTGTCATAGATTTATGCTTTTTGATTTTTATTCTCATTTATCCTTCCCTTTATTTCTTCTGTCTTAATATAACTCTGTTTTGTTTTTTCTCCAGTTAAATATGATGTACTCTTATAATTTAAAGTTTGCTAGCTATCAACATTTTTATCTTAGAACCCAGATACTAAGTGTCTTACCTATCTTGCATTTAATATGAGGTTGAAGTTACAGGAGAGAACAAGATTGGACGTGTGGCAAACAAATGAAAAATGAAACAAGATGCTATGGGAAGTAAACAAAGATAGAGAGTAAATGACGGTGCCATTCCTTATTATGGAGACCACCACAGGAGGGAGAGGCGAAGGGAGAGATGTAACAAGGAGCTCTGCATTGAACATATTATCCTTGATATGCTTTGCATCTTTCAAGTGGTTTCCCATTGTCATGCAGATATAAGGTCCATAGTTCAGGCGAGAAGCCCACATGTACCAAGAAAACTTGGGAATCATCAGCCTTTAGATGCCACTTAAAGCCCTGGTACTACCTGAAGTCATCCAGAGAGAAGAAACAGAAGGAAGGGAGGAGAGGGGTAGAGAGAAGAGGGAAAGCAGGGAAGACAAGATGACTCACGACCAGGGATCGAGGTGCCTCAAAGTTTTGTCAACGTAAGAAACGTTCAAACCTGTGGGGAATTTGTGTGGGTTTATCTGAGATAATGCTCCGGAGAATGGCAGTCTTACACTTTATTTCATACATTGCAGTCAAAGGACGAGGTGTAAGTGGATTATGTGAAATCCTGTGGTGACAGATTAGGGAGGTGGGAGGAAGCAAAGTGGAGTGGAGGGGGACATCTGGGTTTGGATAAAAAGTAAAATAATAGACACATCTTTTACATTGGTGGGTACAGGAAGTTAACAATTACCATGGTAACAGTAACAATGAGGGGATTTGTATCTCCCCCTCATGTGGGACCTGTGCTTGGAGGGGTCCTGAAAAAGGAAATTTGACATTCCAAACGTATGTTATTGTAGATGCCAAAAGACAACGGACAAGCTCCGTTAAGGTAAAATTTGACCTTTCTTAGGGAAAAACAAGGGCATAGACATGACTACTCACCATGACCTGATTTTACTTAGAAAGTTTTTAATTTCAGACCATCCTCTGTGGCTACATCGGGTCTCTGAGTTTGTAAGACCACTATGCAGGCCTCCCCTGAGCTTGTCAGGTTTAGTATGTGCCCCTTTCCTTCCACACTTTGAAAGGTGGTAGAGCTGGAAGAGCCATCAAATAAAACTGGTGGAGACGTTGGGGGCACGAGCATGTCCGAGCACGCTGACAGAACTGATGCCGCAGGGGGCAGAGCCGATGACTGAGGAGAAAGGGAATTAAAGCAACGTGTCTGTAAGGACAGGAGGGTACAGATCCAGAGAAAGAGGTAAAATTCTCTTTACCTGAATCAGGCTTGAAAAGGTATCTTTGATAGTCCTAATACAAGGAAAGAAATATTAGACCTACCTCTTCCATCAATGTCTAAATCTTTGTTAACCTGATATTTGATTTTAAACCTAACATTGCATCACTTAACATCACATGTATTTGCTTTTAAGGAACACTTTTTGTCCTTATTTATTCTTATTGTTTAGACCCAACCCCAAATTAAAAGAGCCTTGGTTATCACCAACACTGAAAGAAGTGTTTTACATTTATTACATCATTAAATGCCAATGCTAACAAAGCAATACATTTGTGTGTATTTTGTTCTTACCATAACAATGGCAATGCTAAAAATTAACTCAGTTGGTTTTTTCTTATCTGCTAAGTCTTTATTCACATGGAAAGAATTCTTACAGCTCAACAGCAAATGACAAAAACTCCAATTAAAAACTGGACAATGGACTTGAACAGGCGACTCTTCAGAGGAGACACACAAATGACCAATGAACACATGAAAAGATACTTAACAGCACCATTCACCGGGGAAATGCATATCAAAACCACAATGAGATGCCACCCCTGTGCACCAGTATAGGTATAATTTTAAACAATGAAAAAAAAATATTGGCAAGGATGTGGAAAAATAAAGGCCCTGTGCACTGCTAGTGAGGATGCAAAATGGTGCAGCCAATGTGGAAACAGTTTGGTGGCCCCCAAAAAGTCAAACATAGAACTACTATCTGATCCAGCAATTCCACCCATAAGGATGCATTCACAAGAACCGAAAACAAGGGCTCAAAAAAATACTTGTACACAGATGTTCACAACAGCACCGTTAACAACAACCAAAAGTTAGAAACAACATGCATTTCCATCAACGGACAAATGTGGTGTAATATGTGTTATATGACAAAGGTATATAAACAAAAAGTGACTTTTCCACACTGGGACATTAGTGAGCCACAGAAGGGCATAAAATACTGATGCACACTACAGCACTGATAAACTAACTCAGCTGTTTTTATTTCATTTTTTTGGCTCACTGATGAGTAAGAAAGGACTTAAAGGAAAATAAATTACAGATGGCCCTATCCTCCCCTCTTCTCCGTGTCATCATTTTCAGCATTAGGAACTGGCCAACGCAGAGAACTAACATGGTAAGTACATTAGTTTGCCAGGGCTACCATCTAACGAAGTACCGCAGACTGAGTGCCTACAGGCACTGGTTCCCTCGCAGTCTGGACACAGAAGTCTGAGACCAAGATGTCATCAGAGTTGGTTTCTTCTGAGCTCGCTCTCTTCGTGTGTAGATACCTGTCATCTTCCTTTGTCTCAGAGGGTCTTCCCTCTGTGAGTGTCTATGTCCAAATTTCCCCTTTTTTTATGGTTATTGGATTAGGGCCCACACTAATGACCTCATTTAGCAAAATTAACTCCTTTAAAGACCTAATGTCCAAATATAGTCACCTTCTGTAGTATTGGGGGTTAGGACGTCAACATGTGAATTTGGAGAAACATTGGTCAGCTCATCATAGTACGAAGGGATGTAATAATGTTTCCTGTTGTTCATGCTTCTTAGAATAGCATTGTCTTCTTTCTGCATTCACAGTCAGTTCCTCTTCTAATGGAAAGTATGGCTCTGAGGCTGTCGTTCTATTTCCCTACTCACATAGCACACTATCCTCTCTCTGAGTTTCACTGAACTGTTATGCACTGTAGGCCCACTAGAGTTCTGTGTCCCTGAGGCATTAAGAAGGCTGAATGAGAATGGTATGGCAAGAAATAACAGACACATTTCATGTAACTCCTCGATTCACACATGCACTCCATTGTTCCTCACAGAACACAAGTCCAGAGGTAACATTATTAAGAATTTCAAGATGGCAACAGCAGAACACCAAACCAAGTGCTCCTAAGCAGGAGGCCCTATGCAGTCACACAGGGCACGTGCCGAAGAAGCTGGCCTTGAAAACAGATGTGGCCGCAGGGTACAGGGAAGGCTTCTCTGCTTAGTCTCACCTCTGAATGGGCCCAAGACATGGCATGGTTGGAAATCTTTTCTCATCATTCCTAGGACTGCCATGTGGTTTCAGCCAAAATACCAGGCACACCTGATAAAAATGTGTAGACTGAAATACACCCAGTAAAATGGATAGATCAAAAATATACAATCTGCAAACTATGTCAATAGCAGCCCATGTTACAACTTTTGCAGAAAATGCTAGATATTACATGTTATAAGTATACCTTATATGCTTATAAGTATTAGACAAAATGAAACAATATGATCCATGGCACTGAATGTAGGTCCCCTTATAATAAAATGGTCTTAATTTTTTAATGGGCATTTTTATACCTCATCTTTATTTCATCAGCAAAACCCGATACACGCTGTCAGCTTCCAAGTGGGACACCTGGGTGCCCTGAGCTTTTTCCTGCCTGACCCTGCTGTTCTGTTTCAGCAATTTCAAAGTATGTGTCAGCCACTAACTGTTGGTCAATCCAGCCCCATCTGTGTGGTAGTAACTGCCATTCTTCCCAGTGTCTGGCAATCCACTACTTAATATTCCTAGTTTCCAATGTGATTTTTTTATGCCTCCAAGAGGATTCAGGGAAGTGACAGGAAAGGCAAATCAGCTAGCTGCCTTCAGAGTCAATAAATCCACCTGCTCTATTATTGTTGAAAAAACAAAGAAAGAGTCACGGATTTTCTGGGGTCAAACACATGCCTTGGACTACTACCTTATAATGCTGGTCTGGAACACACACATGCACACACAGTTAGATATTTTCTCTGGACACTGACTCAAAGATACAAACAGGATTATACTCAGTTCACCGAATTCTCCTATGCCCACTGCTATGTGTTGGGTTCTGCTTTAGAAACTAGAGTTCTTGTTCTTATGGGATGAGACACAGGCATATAAAAATGTAACATGTCAGGCATTGAACGTATGATAAAATTAAACAGGATGAGAGTTATGGGGGTCATGGGAGTCGGGGTGCTGTCATTGGTAGAGTCATTGTGGCTGTTCTTTCTGATGGGGTGACAGTTGAGAAGAGACCAGAAGAAAGTGAGAGGGCAGCCATACAGAGATATTGGGGTGGGGGGCAAGCTCAGAGGGAACAAGAAGAGCAAGGGCTCTGAGTCAGGAGCTTCATCTGCCTGAAGAACAGCAAAGAAGCCAGAGTCCCTAGAGGGCTGCAGGAGGAAAAGTGTTTGAGATCTTTTTTAGTTGTGAGTAAGATAAGAATCCATTAATGTGTTCATAGCAACGAGTGGTGCAGTCTGTTCCCTCCAGAGGTACAGATCCAGGTGGCCTCGGACTGAGCCGGGAGCCCGCTGGGGAAGCCTCCTGCAACTGACCAGAAGCGAGATGAGGGCAGCTTGCACCAGGAGGGTTGGCGGTGAGGTGTGATCAGGTTTGGGGTGTAACCTGAGAGATTTTCTAATGTGTCAGATTTGAGAAGTCAATGAAAAAAAAACTGTCAAGGATGATTCTAATTTTTTTAGTCTAAAGAGCTAGAGTAGAGTCACCAACCATAATTCCACACTTTTTTCCTTCATTAAGAAATTATATTGTAATGTAAGTAAGCACTTGCTATAATGATAATGAGCAATCTGCAATTTATTCCAACTTCTAAAATAAAATAAAATTTTAAGATCTTGGTTTTATTGAGTATTAAATAATGAAATACATGTAATATACCTCATAATTGATAGTTTCCATTCCGGTGTACCAATACCACATTTAGATTTTTCTGCCCCTCCTTTATTGGGACACTCAAAGAATAAATAAGCATTCTGTGTTCCCCAAGGTAAGCTCATTTTAGGCTATTGTTTTTACTGGAAACTACTCTGGAGAACACTGAATATTTTTTTGATAAAGATGAGTAATCAGAAATGGTGTATGAGTGATAACATAATTCATCACCCAAACTAAGACATTAAGTATGAAAGGGGGTGTGATAATAATTATGCTGCAATAATGGACATATACACGGATGGTCCCAGGTAGCCAAGTTGGGGAACATAACAAGAATAGACAGAGGAGCTAACAAGGTGATAGGTAGGTTCCAGAAGGGTGACCTGCTGCAGAGGGCTGAGGTGCATAAAATACCAGACTTGCCCCTGGCCGGTTTTGCAGCACAAATTTGTCTTCCCCAATGGTGGGGCTTGGAGGAAGAGTCTCTAAGCAGAGGCAGTTAGGAGGACATATAGTAGGAAAGGCTCCTGTTTTGGTGCAATACAGGGTGGAGGATAGAGAACAGAAATTGCAATGTCAGAGTCTGGTCTAGAAAGCTAAGCTTCAGGAAAGGCTGTCATCCCAGCAGCAGTCAGAACCAGATTGGGAGTGTGGCTCTGCACCCAAGTGTCACAGTCCCATGAAGAGCACTCAAACAGCTTAAGACAGTTCAACTGTCCCCCACATCACCTAATGACTGAGAGTGAGGGCATTCCTGGTGCTCTGTCTGCCGTGTCTGAATGAGCCTCAAGAAAGCCAGAGCTTCAAAAAGGAGTAACACCTGAAAGGAACTCACAATCTACACCATTTTACACAAATACAAATAATAAGACATGGGAAGCATCCCATAAAATATGTCAAGGCCTACCATCAGAAGGCATGAAAGTGCCTTCATGTTTTTCCCTGTGGCTATACGACAGTTTTTCTTGAGCAGCGGTTCCACATGGGGCAGGATTACTCCCTAGGAAACAACTGAGCATTTTATGGGGGAGACTAGATGGCACTTTTGCCATGTCCCTCTGCTGAAGCCAAGGGACCACAGAGAATTGTCTTATATCCTACAGTAGAACAGGAGTGTAAATCTGTTTATAAGCAATTCAAGCCTAGAACCTCACTCCATCTTATATATACACAAACTATTGTTCGGGCACCCTGGATGTTCAAGGAATATAACTACTGTATAAATTGAGAAAGATTGTGTTTTGTTCACAACTTCCTTAACAGTTTTTTGCTGTTTTGAAAAATTACGTTGTCAACAGTAACACAATATTTGAGTGGCCAAAACGAGTCTGCATTTTTAGAAGTCTTGTTCACACAGTGTGTACAGGCATGTCCTGCCTCATTATTCCTTCCAGCTTAGTGGTGCCCAAACATGTACACATTGAAACATGTACATTTTCACTGTTACTTTATTTCTCCTTTATATTTATGTGATGACAGTATACTGATTTCTGTTTGGAATCAAAAAGGGTTTCTGTGGGGGTGTTCCAAAATATTGGTTATAAAAAGAAATCGCTGGGTCTGATAGGCAAAAAATTGCTACCATAGTGACTGCGACGCGCATCCTCAACTTCACTGTATTTCACCGGTTTCTCTCTAGTAGAGAAAGGCCATTGTGCTGACGGATTATGCCGCAAGCAGTGGTCGAGAACTTGAATTGTTTCACATACTTGCCAACTCCTGAATTTTTACTTTTACTGCCCATCTAAAGGTTGGGACATAATACAGAATTGGGTTTAATTTCTATTTCTCTGATTCTAGACAGACTGAGAAACAATTGCACATATTTATGGGCCACTCAGGGCTCTTCTGAGAATTTCTGGTTCACATCTCTCGCCCGCTTTCCTCCGAGTGCTTTTATGTGTTTCAGACCTCACTGTTTTTTCATCATGCTTTACCAATGTTTACCACTCCCTGAAATTTCTTTTTACTTTGAATTTTTTATGAAATTTTTTTCTTTGATTTTTCTTTTGTTCTATGAAAGTTTTTTATTGTAATTGGAAACAGATTTGTTAAAAATACGTGTTTTCTGCTTATGCTATTTTGTGTCTTTAACTTTTTTCCTATTTCAAATTTAAATTTCTACAAAAGATATTAACATTTTACTTTCTACAGCTATCTCTTTCATTTTGATTTTTGTGATTCAGATGAGGTAGCAATCTAATTTTTTTCCAATGAAATAACTGATTTTCCCCATTATTATGGATGAAATTATTTATTCTTCGCCTATTTGTAATGCCCCCTCCATCATATCTACATAGAACACTGCGTTCTGTTGGTCAATTTGTCTTTCTAATCCAGAAACAATATCACTGTCTTAATTAGTTCAGCTGTGTAGCAAGTATCAATAATCAGTAGGACGGATTCCCCTGCTATTTCCACCACTCATCTTCAAATCTGTTCAGGCTATTCTTAATTCTTAGTCCTGTCATATCAATTTGAAGAGCAGCTAGTCATGTTCCATAAAAAATCTACAAAAATTTTCACTGGAATTGCATGACATTGATGGGTAAATTTAGAGAAAAGTGACATCTTTACAACACCGAGGCTCTCCATCTGTGCATTCATATCTCTTTCCTCTTAATCAAGTCTTCATTCATGGTGTGGCAGATTCTGCTACTTGCCTTTCTGACAAACTTCTTCCTTTTCTTCCTTGATAACAAAATACAAATATATTTTTTAGAGATGGTGACATGCCCAGCCTCAGGTGGTGAACATGCAGGAGTGGCAGCTACTTACTGTCATCAATCTGTGGTCCACCGTTTCCTAACCAAAGCAAAGTAATACTCCGCAGAAAAGTTGACAAATTATGGCTCACAGACCAGATCTGCCCCATTTCCTATTTTTGTAAAGAAATGTTTATTGGAACCCAGCTATGCCCTGCATTTACGTGTTGTCTGTATCTACTTTCACACTCCAGCAGAAATCTTCACTAGTTGTAACAGTCTGGCTGCATGGCCACTGACTTTCACCTGGCCTTTCTACAGGGAAACTTTGCCAGTTCCCGGTTTCAATGGTATTTCTAGCCAGGTATTGCCTTGGATCGTTCTATCCTTTTTTCCAGATGCTTACCGTTCCTTTCTATTTTTTAACTTAAAGTGTCCAGGGGACCCAGAGTTGGCTGAATGTTCTGGAAAGACTTTTCAACTCCTGATAAAGGCAATGACTATAAAAGAAAAGCTTGCTGTCACCAGCTCTTCCACCTTTTTCCTGCCTCTGACATAACTTTGATGTCTGAAATCTTGAGAGTGATCTTGCAATTATGGGACAAGAAGTAAGCCAAGGTTGGCAGACAGAGCCAGCTACATGATTTGCAAGGCCCAATGCAAAATGACAATGCAGGGCCCCTTGTTCAAAAACCAGGAAAAAAGTAATGCTGAAACTACTAAAATATAAACCTTTTTCTTTTTGTCCATGGTGTCTCTCTTTACTTGCCATTTTTTTTATTTTATATTTAATAGTGTTCTCAAAAAAGAAAAGTTAAAACCTCAACTTTTTAGCATGAATTTTACCATTTTCTTCTTATTGTGCAGTGTCAGTGTTAAATGAAAATATAAGCATTCAACTCATATGAAGAATCCCAAAATTACACAATTTTTATTTCATATATCATATATGCATATGAATTTTATTATTACCAGAACAGTGGCAATGCTCACTCAATTGTCTTAATTTTATATCTTGATTTGCACACTTTCTACTAACACTATCTACCCTGGACTAACGCTAAGTAAGGAAGGACCAAAAGGAAAAGACACAATGGGTTGCCTCATCTTTCCCCTTCCTTTTATGTCATCATTTTCATCAGACCTAAATGAAATGACCAATATAGGGAAATGACCTAAGTAAGAAGGGGTATGATAGTGTTCTTTGGTTGTTTATGTTTCTTAGTAGTGCCTTTTTTCTGTACTTGAAATAAGTTCTGATCCGAATGGAAAACGTAGCCTCTCTGGGCTATTATGTCTTCGATTCTGTCATAGATGAAACAACACACCCAACCAGTCCTTCCTTTGAATGTCGGTGAACTCCACCATGCATCATGGGTCCACTGCAATTCTGTGCTCATGGTTTATCACAAAGACGATATGTAAGTAGAACCAAAGGAGTGACAGACACAAATATCACGTGTGTCTCCTCTGCTCACATGCATGTCCCTTTGTCCCATTAAACTCCATGTACCAAACACAAGTTCAAAAGTAAGTGTTTCAGATTTTCCAAACAGCAATAGCAGAGCACTAAACCAAGCGTGGAGCCCTGTGTGACTTTACGGGTCACCCGCCCATGAAGCCAAGCCCAGAGAGCAGAGTAGAATCAGTGCATAGAGCCGAGCTCATTGCCTCATCGTTGAGCTGCCAAAACAAAGTACCTGCAGATATTTTCTTGACGAAACAATAAATGTCCTCATGATTGAAGTCTCACTTTCTTCTCTAACAACTGCAACTACGCTATGACTTTTGTCCAATTTTTTCCTGGGCACGTTAGAGCTTTTACTGCTATTACAAAGTATAACCTTTTCAATTATACTTACTAATTACTTATTACTGTGATATGTAAATATAATTGATTTTTGTAATCAGAATGTTGGTCAAATTCTCTTATTAGATCTAAGAACACTTTGACTTTTTTAGATTCTCTTAGGTTTTAATCACAAAAATGTAAACATACCATATAAATGTTAAAAGTGTTGCTTTGTCTTTTCAATCTTTTTTTTTTAATTTTATTTATTTATTTTTAGAGAGGGAAGGGAGGGAGAAAGAGAGAGAGAGAGAAACATCAACGTGCGGTTGCTGGGTGCCGTGGCCTGCAACCCAGGCATGTGCCCTGACTGGGAATTGAACCTGCGATGCTTTGGTTTGCAGCCTGCGCTCAATCCACTGAGCTACACTAGCCAGGGCTGTCTTTTCCATCTTTATGCCTTTTTTTCCCTGCTCTGACCATAACTAGCTTGTACCTCCAGTGCAGTGATTAGCAGCATTCTCGTTCCTGGCTTCAAAGGGAATTCTCTGTCCATCGTTGAGTATGCTAGTTGCTATAGAATTTTGATGAACTCTTTATATCACCTAAAAGAAATTCACTGTTATTTCTATTTGGTTGAGAGGTTTTAGGATGAAAGGAAGTAGAGTTTTATCAGATAATTTTCTACCTCTATTGAGATAATCAAATGTTTTGTGTCACTTAATATTTAATTTAGAGAATCACATCAAATCTTTCATTTTAATCCTTCTTTATATTCCTGAGCTAATGCATTATAACAATGCATTATATTATATACACCCATACACAAATATGCACATGAATCTAATATGAATATCTATTTAATAAATGTTATTAAATCATAATTTTCCTTTCTTGTCTGGTTTTGGTATCAAGGTTATATCAGCCTCATAAAAGGAGATGGGAAACATTCCTTCTCTGATTATCCTCTTATTTGTTCAGTAATGCACTTATGTAACCAATACTTCTTTCGAACATGCTATAAAATACAGGAATTATTTGTTCTTTAAATATTTAGAAAATGTACCTACAAATGAACTGGATCTCATGTGGGTTATTTTTCCTTTATTTGATTTGTTTTAATTGCTGATACAATATATGTACTAGTTTATTTCTTCTTGATTCAATTTTTCCTAGAAATGTTCCTTTTCACTTAAGTTTTTAAAAGTGTGAATAAAGTTCTGTATAACTGCATCATGTCAATTATTATGTTTCATGCATTTGTAAGTTTATAAATTCACACTCCACTCCCACCAGATTATAAGCTTCTTTAGGCCAAGCAATAGATCTATTTTTCTGTATCCACCTGGGATCAAGTACATGATAGGTCTTCATGCACTGTTTGTTGAGTGAAGAATAAATGAATGTCTACTAAAGAAAACTGTGGGAAGCCTTTTTATCTCCAGTTCACATGCTGTTCTAGTAGACATTTTTATTTCTATTATTTAGTATCTTTCATTACAGTGCAGGAATGAAAGCATCTAATTTCAGCAGCAGATTTAGAAAGATTTTATTGCATTTAATGAAAAATTCAAACTCATTTTAAATAACCATTTTATTATTTTATGTGATTTTTTTATATTTTTAATAACTTAATACTCCAAATCCAAATTTTGCTGCAAAATGTTCAGAAAGATTATTTTTTCTTTCATGAAAATTGAACCTTTTTAACCAAGTAACTGTTGCTAAGAGATTTGGAATGGAGATTAGCATAGATTTGGGTAACACAAATGATCCTTTGTGCATAGTAAACAGTCCACTTTTCATTAAAAAAATTAATATCTGTGCCTGTAATGCTCACTAAGGCGAGTTTGAAAATAAGCTAAATATAATCCTCTTCTCTTTAATTTCCATGAGGCCAGAACAACTTGATCTCATTATGTAACGTCAAAACCTCACGTTTACTGTCCAGATACATAGCGCCTCTGAGTCCTGATGCTGACAGAGTCTTAGGCAACAAACTTCCATCTGTTTAAGGAGACTCTAAAAATGTGCTCAGCAGTAGGCAGTCCAAAGAATCTTAAAGTAAAAGTAGTTTAATTTTTTTGCCTCATAATTATAGAAATAACTCAGATTTTTTTGAAGTCTTTCATTTTGTGTTTTGAACACCCCATACTTCCTGCCAATTTCCTACACTTGAGATCCCTATCATCTTTCCCCAGGGAAGCATCTCCCCCAGGCCCAGGCCCAGGCCCAGCTGCAGCAGTGGGGAAATGTACCTGGCTGCTTCCAAGAAGTCAGCTTCAGATAAAGGTCACCTGTGGTACACAGCCCATGGCTTCTCTCTGGACACCATTCCCGAGGTTCACTGTATGTCTCTCACTCTCATGTTCTGGGGATTTCTAATCTCATCACAAATCTTCAAATAAACCACTCAGTTTTACCGATAAGACCCTGTAAAAAATGCTCCCCAAAGACTGCCTTTCTCTAGGCACAAAAGACAATTATGTGAGCTATCAAATATTACAGTGTCAACCAAGAGATAATAAAGCTATTCCAAGATGCAGAACAAAAAAAATAAGAACCCACCACAAAAACATTCGTCAAGATGAAGTATTAATCAGTGGCTGATACACACATGAATGTATGTATGAGTGAGAAGAGTAAACCTAGATATTAAAACATTAGATCTTCACAAACTTTGTGATTAATTTACCCTGCAATATTTATAGAGCAACTGCTATACAGTTGGCATTCTAGTAGTTCTTGGGATGGGTACAAAAATCATGCTTCTGTGGAGTTTGTAGTCCATTAGGAGTGACACAATAGCTCCTATAATCATATTGAAAAATATATGAATTACTTTGAATTCTACCATTTATTGAATCAGAAAAGCAACTGAACACATATGCTTCCATATTCTTCACAGCTTCTACATTTCTAGCCTCCTAAGGGGGAAAAAAGTTAGATTCCTTTAGAGTAAGCCCTATGAGGCGGAAGTTCAATGAAACAGTCATACTGGGGACCAAGGGAGAGAGACCTTTATACAATGTAAGATAATGACTGGACCAGTAGTTATCAAACTTGACTAAACATCGCCAGGATGGGCTACAAATGGGAGCCTTGTTCAGACACAGAGAAAAAGGTGCCAAAGCATAAAGATCTTTTCCTTATTTCCACCTTCTCTGTCTTGGCTAGTCATGGTGTCTTTTGTTTGCTAATCAAAGATGTTCCAAGTGAAGAATATTTTAAATTTCCAATTATCAGCATGACTTTTGTCATTTTCGTTATATTGTATAATGTTAGTTTTAAAAGCAAAATATAACAGCATTTAATTCCTAGGCAGAATCACCACAATTACGCAATTTGTATTTCATAGTTCGTACACTCATACGTATTTTGTTCTTACTAGGACAGTGAAAACACTGCACAAAACTAACTCAATTGCCTTTATTATACTTACTAATTCACATACATGCTACCAACACTCTCTATCTTTGGTTTACTGATAAAGTCTAAAGAGAAAAGTTTTGCTTTTTTTTTTTTTTTTCGTCTTTCCTTCCATGTAAGGGAAAGTCTCCATGTAAATCAAATGGCTAATAGAGGAAAGTAACTAAAGTAAAAAGGATATGATAGGGTTCTTTGGTCATTTGTAGTTCTTAAAATATTAATGCCTTCTTTCTGTGTTTGAAACAAGCTCTGGTTTAAGAAGAAAGAGTAGATTCCCCAGACTGTCATCTCCTCCACTTCATTGGAGATGTAATGTGCAAACCTTGGGGCATGAGTTGTTGATTTGCACTGTACCACTAGAAGGACTGTTTTTTTTTTTCACTCAAACCATCTAGCGTGTTGACAATGCACCTTCCCAGAAGTTTTGCTGCAATGAAACTTCTGGTTGAGAGGATATATTGGTAATACTCATCAAACTTCTAAATGTTAATTTAAGCAACATTATTTGGAAAAACAAAAAACTTAAGTGTCCAAAATAAGAGAATGATTACATAAATCATTATGGCACATCCATATAATAATTACTATGCAACAGTTGGTGGTGAAAATGGCACCAGGTGGTTAGACTAGTTGAACCAAAACAGACTTTGGTTCAGCAACCTCAGTACTTGAACTCTGGCTAAAAAAGAACTCAGAGCCAAGACTCCAACTATAAAAGAAAGTTTATTTAGAAAGTAACAGAGGCAGAAGTGAGCTGTAGAAGAAATGGGGTCAGGAAACAAGTTACAGAGGCAAAAGAAGGGCCCTTGGGATTTAAGAGAAAGAGGCAAGGAAAACGGCCTGGGGGAGGGGTGGAGAAAGGCCTGTGTGTGCTCCAGAGAGAGAGTCACACTGTGTCTTCCATCTTGAGGGTGTTTATTTGGATCAGGGGAGGATCCCAATAAAATATTCATCAGCTTTCCAGGTATGTCCTTTCAGGGTTGTGGTTTCTACTGATTGGTCGGTGCCAGGGCCGGGGACATTAGTCAATGCATCTGGTCCTGATGTCAGCCATGTCATTGCTTGTCTGGTTTTGCTGCTAAAACACAACTGAGACCCATATGTCATCCCTTGGGGTTAATGTTTAAGGGTGTGACCATGCAAGGGCCTGCACGGGAGTCACATGAAGCCGCCCTTAGCCCCTTGCTCCTTCTCCAAGGGTGTCTCCCGCATGACCAGTGACACATCGGGAGAGGAAAGGTCAGGGGAGGGTCTGAGCTTCAGGGGAGGGTCTGAGCCATAGGACCAGCAATATGAAAGGTCAGGGAGTCTAGCCTACATGACCAGAGATATGAAAGTTCAGGGGACAGTCCAAACTGCATGACCAGCAATACCCTAGGGGAGGAAAGGTTACCCTGGGGACAAGGTCCTTGTTTTCCCGGTTGCTAGGCACCTGGGCATTCTGCCCTGGTGACCTTCTGTACCTGATCCATTATCCTTGCTCTGCTCATGTCTGTCTAACTGCCTATCGCACAACCATTAAAAAAGAAAAATTGTAGATCTGGATGTGTGACCTAGAGAAAAGTCCACGATATATTGTCAAGAAAAACAAGTTTCAAAATTATATAACTTATAGGAGCCCATTTTTATAAAATATAAAAATAAATCATCTATATATCTGTGTATGTATATATAGGCTAAGAAAAAACATCTGGAAGGATATCAAAGGGATAACAATTGTTAACTCTGGATAATGGAATTTGTGTAACTTTCACTTTCTAATTTATACATTTCTATTTAATTTAACTATGTTACAGTTCTGTATTAACAAAAAATAAACAAAGAAAAAATATTATAGCAATACAAAAACTAAAGTCACTAAAATTTGAATTCCAAAAACTTTGCACATATTCACAAACTTGTTTTCCATAAATTATTTAAAAAATCATTAAATTGTTTATATGCCTTAGTTTCTACCCCCAAATAATAGGAAAGATAGTTCATATCTCTTACTTCTTAGATTTATATGAAAGTGTTATGTTTGGTCCAGACGCTAAAGATAAATCCAGGCTATTGCCATTGCAAATATTTAGTGTGCATCTTACTTTTATAACCATGTAATAATTTATGAAACATAATAAACTGATACGGGTTTCCTGATTTTGTGTGCTGGCAACATCAAAGCCACACCACTTAGGCGAAGGCCCCCTCCAAAGACCTTGTGATTGACAATGGAAGAAGCAGGGGAGTGATGTTTTAGGATGTTTAACACAGAACAGTTTCACTCAAGTCCTTGCCATTGTTCCCAAAGACATCCTTATTCCTTCAAAAGAAGATAAATGGTTGCAATTGTCCATGTTAGGGTGGAGAATAATCAGAAGGAAAGCACTTCCTGGCTCGTTCCCATCTCCATAGAAACTGCTCGGCTCTCCAAGCCTCTTGTCCGTAGACATCAGTCCCCAGTTTTCTGACGCTGGGCAGCCGGAGCCCACAGTCTGTATTCCCTCACACTGTGATACTTTGAAGGGTGAGTTGAAAGAACAAAGACTTGTGCCAAATTTTTAAAGACCCCACGACATCAGATTTAAATCGTTCCTGTTTTTTTTTTTTTTTTCCTCAGGTTTTACTTAGAAACTGGCCCTAACATAAGTTTAAGAGGCCCCTGTAAAATGTGTCTGTTATCACAGGGCCTTTAGTCCTGAAGATCCCTTTCTGTTATTTACACTCAAATGGTGTATTGATAAGAATTTTCTCTTTTCCCTAAATTTTTTTTAATATGTACATTTTCAAAAGAGTGAGAGCAAGCTGTGGGAACTTTCACCTGCTGTGAGAGTAAGTCACTTCCAAGCGGAAGTGAGAGATGAGCAGTATTCACTTGCACGTCCCTTTGTTCCTCTGCAAGATCACCAGGTGGGGGATGTTCTGGTAAACAGTGGAAGGCTGATGGAAAATAATTTAATTCAGTGGCTAATTGGATTTAATAACTGCCCTGTAGCCTTCAGTGGATGAAAGTCCATTGGCCTGAAAAAGAATGATCAGACTAAAATTCCAGTGTTAGCTGGATTGATAAAATCTTAAGAGATCATTTAAGTCAGAATTCTAAGCACAGGAACTTTAAAAACCGAAACAAAAAGAGAATCAGAGGCCCTACCCTATACCTACTAAGTGGGAATCCACATGAGTGAGACCCAAGAATTTATGTTTTTATTAATATATCAGATTATTTCTATAATCAACTAAATTTGGAAACTACCTTTCTAGTATCACTTGAACCCCTCCCCACTACCCGTTTTATGGGTAATAATATTAATGATGGATAGCTAGCTCAGAGGCGCAAACTCAGGGCCGTGCAGACACCGGTAATGAATGAGAGGAGTGGCCCAGGTTAGGACCGTAGAAAGGGTTGAGGACAGTGGTCATCGAGACAGCACACACTCCATCCCAAGGAGATGGTCCTGCTCAGCTCTAGTCAAGTGTCCTGGGAAGTGTAAGCCCAAGATCCACAGACTATCCTTCCCTCCTGCCTAGAGAAACTGAAAATCCAAATTCTTAGGTGGAATCTTTCAGTCTCCTAAATGCTGTAGTTAAAACAAAACGTATGTTGGGCTGAATCTTGGCCTTTAACCAACAGCTTACCACCCCCTTATCAATGAAAGTGATTCAAAAAAAGTGATTCATCTAACATCGCGCTAACAGGAGTTTGCCAACAGGAGTGCAACTTTGAGAGAATAATTGAGGTGTTTTATTTCTTCCACCCTGTGCTCTCATTTCTTCATGTTACAGCAACTTGTAAAAGTCAGAGGGAGGATGATCTTTAAATTCCCTCCCAAAACAAGATCTTATTATTTTATCCCAGCCGACACCTAGAGGTCTTTTTTATAGTGACTTGTTATAACACACTTGCTTGGCATTAAAAAAAAAAGCATAGTTTACACACTGGTTAAAGTAAAAGTTAATGTCTTAATGAAAGTGAAAAACCATTCCCCCAGTTACGTCCTCTGCTCCAGACCAATGATCAGAAGCAAACTGCTCAGTGCCTGTGTTTTCACTAAACCTGCCTTGGAAAACAGTGAATTTTCAAAGCTTACCTGAACACAAATGGGCTTTGGGGAATATTATTCATGAGAAGTGTAGGTAAAAAGCTTAGCTGCAAGCACTGAGCAGGTTAAACACTGCCGTCCTCTCCAGTATATTGGTATTTCCTAACACTTGTTTATAACCATTAGTTACCAGCTCCTGCCCTGCCCCGCCAGCCCCAGCAGCCCAATTCCTCAGGTCCCCTCCACTTCCTTGAGTGATGGGAAGTCCGGCGACAATAAATGCAAGGTACTGAGATGACTTCCAAGGCTAAAACTGTCTTTCTCAAGAGGCACAAAATTCCACACTTCACTTTCTCACACCCCTTGAAATTCTATCCCTCAGATACGCATTTTAGTTAACTTGCTGACCTCTACTCAAATGTGACCCCTCCTGGGAAGGCTGCACCCTAGGGTGGATGTGTTTAGCAATTTGCTTCAGTTGAGACCTGCTGAAGACACAGGGTCATAACACAGAAGAGAGGGAACTTAGGGACCTGAGTCATTTCAGAGGGTCACAGACCAGCTGAGACCCCAGAACAACAGGGAAGCCAAACAGCAACATTATCTGGACACTTCCATGTGAAGGAAACAATAAAAAAAAAGAACTAGAAATAGACCCAAAGCAAACTTAACCTTACCCCAAAACTTTACCTGAGGATATCTCATGGAGGAGTCAGGGAGTAAGGCGTGGATACTGCTGCTGCCTTGTTGAGGCAGTTTAGAGCACTCAAAATTTTCTTTTCTCCTCCTACACGTGTATTCCCCCACACACACCATTTTTGTTTTCCCATCTAGAGTTGGTAATTCCCTTTTAGTCATTTATGCTGAAACTTTGCAAAGTTTACCAGGATTTGTTTTTAATTCATATAAGGATCAGTTATGAGTTTTCTATTAAGACCTAAACCTAGAAATATCCTTATATTGATTATACAGACACGTTTAATTCAGTTTTAAATTAGTGAATGATTTTTTCTTAGGAATTTCTCTGTATTATTGGTATGTACTAGAAGGGAAAAAAAAGCTTACCACTTTGTTGTTTTAATATCAATAAATGTTGAAATTACACTTTTTGAAAGTAGCTGACTTTAGAGAGCTTCTTATTTCCTGGGGTGTCAGCTCAGTTCAGACTGGCTGCTTGGAGCAAGTGCCTGGGGCCTTTTCTTTAAACAAAACAAAAACAAAAATAAAACCTATGGGTTTGTCAGTGAATTCAATAATAATAAAGACATCCATGCTTGCTTTTTTCCCCTTCTTTCTTTTGTTTAAAAATGATTTATTGAATGCCAAAGGCATGCCAGACATTGTTCTAGCTTCTCGGGATACAAAGACAAATAAAACAGCCATGTTGTTCTTAAGGAAATAGATGTGCTGATAAAAATCACCAGGCTATTTGTTCGTTCCAGAATGTAGGCATCGACAAATTGCTCTATCAGAGAGGAGAGAGCGATGAGCTCACTCCCCACTGAAGCAGTCAGGGAAGTCTGCGGCAAACTCATGAGAGCCATGGTAAATGATGAGAGGGGTTTGCTAAGTGAAAAAGAAACAGGGCATTTAATCAGGAAGAGTAGGCTGTATAAAGGCAAAGTGTGATCAAGGAAATGTGCGTTGGTTCCAAGAGACTGGAAATTAGTCAAAGATGGTGCGAAGGTGCTTTGAAACAGCAATCGTAGCCTAAGTTCATTACCATGACACAGCTAAGTATGCCATGATAATAAACCTGGACTTAGTTCAGGAGAAAATTGGGAGTTGTTGACAAATGTTAAATGAGACCAAAATTATATTTTACAATATTCCTTCTAGATTCAGGGGCTGTTGGGCAGTGGAGAGACAGATCAAAGGCAGTACTTTCACATACATCTCTTTTAATCCAATAAAGAACTCTGGGTAAGGCAAGACTTCCTTGACTTCACTGTACAGAGATGGATTCAGGATAAAAAAGGTTAAGTTACTGGCCTAAGGCCAAGTGATGGAGCATTCAAACCAGACCCTCTGATCTCACTAGCATGAGAATCCACTGGGCCCTGCAGGCTTCAGCCTTTCAATGGGAGGGCAATAGCTGCTGTGTAAAGAGTGCTTCCAGTTGGCCAGACCCTGTACTGGGTCCACCATCTTCATCCCCTCTTCTAAATTGCAGTCATATGTGAAGTATATGTTATTATTCCCAATTTATAAATAAGGAAACTGAGGCCTGGAGTGAGCAAACAAGCACAGAAGGACTTATGAGTCCCAAAGCTGTGTCTCAAAACCAGCTCCCTGCTACTGTGCTATAGTCATGCCCACATTTAAGAAGAAAACCAGCAACACACCATCTGCCTGCCACACAGGAGGTATTCGCCAAGGTCAGATAAATGGTGATTAAAAGTTTGAATCATGTGACAAATTAGTGGCAGAGCTAGACCTAGAAAGAACCCAGGTCTCTCCACCAGCATTCTTCCCATGACCACCGTTGGCAGCAATCTACTTGGGACCTGATTTAGCCAGATGAAATTGTCAAACTCACAGGGAGAAAAGTTATAGAATGTCTGACATTGGGTGCAAATCTCCAGTCTCTGAGATAAATCTTTCAAAACCTCATCTCCTTTCTGGTACACTGCCAGCTCAGTGGGGGCATTCAGGCAGGAGCTGACCCTTTAAACAGCCTCCTAACCAGACCTTGAAAAGTCCAACAGTAGTCTCTGGAAGCTAGATGACATGGGAATAGGCACTTGTGACCTTAAAGAGCCTGAACCAACTTTTAATTTTTCACGTAAAATGAGTTCAGCAAAGTAACAATGAAAGCACTTCGCAAAAAGTGTACTCTCATTTCATACCAGACTTTGAACATCACCTAAAACACAATTTCTCATCAAAACGATCTGGAAATATGTGATTACACAAGACAGAAAATGAAGGTATATAGTGAGGAGACATTTGTCTTCTAGGATTCTAACTACGAAATAATTAAGTTCAATGGAGTGTGTAATTGTACAAAAACGAAACCCGATCACCCTAAAAATGTCCCCTCCACTACCTCAAGGGAATAAGCCAGACCCTGTGCTTTTTCTTGTTTGCATTTCCTGTATTAATCTTGCCATGATTTGTGGAAAAAAAAAAAAAGAGAGAGACAGAGAGAGAGATTCAGGTATGCTGCAGATTGCTTCCCATCTTCTGGACTTCCCACGTAGAGAAAAAGTCTCTCCTGCCGTGGCCGTGGTGCACGGGTGGCACTTCGGTGTCAAGGCAGCCGGAGGCACAGTGGCCCCTCGGCTGTGGCCCCACCTCTGCGCCCAATACTGTCGCTCTTTGAAAAACAAAGGCCTTTCTCATTACAGGTGCAGAACTGATAAGAATGGCCTTTTTCTAAAACTATAAAATTCAGATAAATCTCTTTAAAATGCCCATGCGCTAAACTCTAACACAGAGTGTGTCTTTTAAAAAGTCTATTTCATAATAACCTTATTTACCATTTAAGGGCTTGTTAAATCTGTAAGGAGATAAGAACGGAATTCATTTTTCAGATTCCAGGCAGATCTTTACCCTGCTAGAAACTATGCAATCCACATAGATTTAAATTATGTTTAAAAGCCACTCTTGCCCTGCTTTTTCCTTTATATTTCCATCAGTACTTTCAGAAAGAGTCCTGGTCAGTATACAATATGAACAATTTTCCTGCATCTTTTTGCTTTGAGTTAATTTATACTTACAAATTAATATTTAAGCTATTTTTTTCCCAGCCAAGTTTTCAGTCATCGTGTGAGGACGTGAGCAGCCTCCAACAAATAAGCATTTCTCTGCAGCCATCCTTGCTCATGTGACAGGGGCCGGTTTAAAAAAAGAGACAGACCCTCCTGTGTGATTTTCTCTGCTTGTTTATTCCCCTATCCCTGTCCCCTTTCTCTATCAGTTCTTACGGATTTTAAGCAAAACAAACAAACAACTAAAAAACTATGAATCACAACCCTAGCTCCAATAAGTGGACAGAGAGTAGTAAAATAGGTGTTGCAGTAATTCGCTGTATCTATTTTCCTGGTTTTCTTTGCTGAAAATGTTATAGCAATTTGGGGATCCTGGAGGCAGCAGCTCTTAAATGTTGAGTTGGTTCTGCTCTGCTCCAAAACTTTCCTCTACTGGATCTGCAAAATTTTGCTTTTCAAAATCCTAAATTGACCATGACAGCTCCAAATCAGAGGTTATAAATTAAGAAGAGCATAAAAAAGCTTTCCCATTTTTCTCCCCCTCCTTAAGATAAAACAGCCTCGTGGAGGATGTGAGAGTCCCCAGGCTAGCTGCTTATCAGTTCCAGAAGAGACTGATTTTTTAAAAAGTCTTTTGACACATATTGTAAGGCAAGACTTGGGAGAGTTCTCTGGAGTGAATTTTACATGGATATTTGAAGCCCAATAGAAATGCTGATTAACCTGTAGTATTTGTGAGTATGCTACTGTAATGAATGCCCACATCAAATTTCAGCCTTTTTTCCAGGAGTCCTGCGGTGTTTACAGATTAGTTCAGTTGCAGAGTTAGAATCTTCACTGTGATCCTCTTCAGGGAAATGAAAAGGCAGGGCCTCTGGGCTTGCGCTGTCAGAGTCAGAACAATAGGTCTTAATTAAGTTCTTTTTCTCAATGACTGCTTTTTACTTCAATACAGAAAGTTTTCAGGAAAGACAAGGAAAAATATTTCCTGTCCTGTTTGTGTATAAGCATGTGTATTTAATAATTGTGGTTCAAAGTAGATCCCAAAAGTTCGCTCTCTGAGGAAGGGGCTGAACTACAGTCTAGAGAAGATGGTCAAGAAACAGAGAGGTGGCCCACTGTGCCATTCTGCTCAGTTTTAGGTCTTCAGTCCTCTCCGTCCTCTCAGGAGATCTTACCCCCTCCCCCTTCACAGGCTAAGAGCACGAACTGTTCTCTGAGTTTTCAACATGGAAAAAAGAGTGTGTTTTATTTTTTTCCCCTTGTCTTCTTCTTCTTTTTTTTTTTTCAATAAAAGAGTGAAAATCACTGGTGAAGTTCCAAGTACACAACGGTTGCTACACAGGAATCAACTGACTTTTTTCTGACTGCAGGATGTCTGTGGGCTCCCAGCAATTTAAATTTCAGTTCCTTGCTGCATATTCCCCTATATTACAATGTCTACATTTACCGGCCCGAACAGAGACTTCCTTATGTTGGTTTATGGTTTTCATACCTATAAATGTATCTATTAACAATTTTTCATTCACGAGCATCTCTGGCTAGAAACAACATTTCACATAGAGTGTGACGAAGTTAAACATTCAATTTAAATGATTTAAAACTAGATATCCAAAATCAGCAATAAACTAATTTAAAACTATTTCACTCCTGGACACTCTTTTAACCATAATAATTTTATTCCTCAGTGTTTTCAGATTCTTTAATGACTGCATTTCACTTTCTGTTTTCATAATTACATATGCAAATGGTACAACTTATGGTCAGAACATGAGGGTCTGATTTTAACCTTAAAAAATTCTGTTGTGAGTTTTGAATAGAAAGTATTCATATAGAAAAAATAATAAAATCCATTTTTTGTCTTTTTATTTGTTTGATTTAAAACTCTAAGGAATTCTGTAAGGCTGATTTAAGACTTGTACATGTGATATAACTTTCAAATTTGTGTTGATGTTATTTAAACTGAACAAGGGGGAAAAAGGAAGACAGGGACTTTAGGAACAAGGACTGTGTGTATGGGCAATGACTTTCAGTTGACAGGGGGATGGAGCGCTTCACTGCCCTCCACAGAGCCCCCTGGGACGACTGTCCACTCTTCTCCCCTCCCCCTGATACACACTCTTGTCTTCTCCTCTCCAAGTTTTGGTCTTACCAGACAACAGAAATAAAAATTTTTCTGAGTCCTTATGTGTACTTTATATCATCCATACACATTACTTCTACACACCATCCTGTTGAACTCTCAAAACTACCCTCTGAGGTAGGAATCTCTATTTTATATATTCTAATCTGGACCAGAAAGGTAAATATATTTACTAGCCCAATATCACAGAGCTAATAAGCTACAGAGGACAAGTTTTCAAAATGCTTTAAATTACTGTTGTTAATGTGTAAGCAGTGTACGCCATGGGAATGCCATGAGGGTGATCCATTTCATTCTACCTGGTGAGGAGGAAGGAGTGAGGTGTTAATCAAGCCTTCAATGAGGAGACAACTGGAGTCAGCTCTGAAGATGAGGAGAAGTGGAAACAAAGAGAATAGAGGGGAAACTGAGAGATGCCAGTGCTGGGGCCAAGAAAGCAGAACAATGAGTGACAATTGAATTGAATTGAAATAGGAGCTCTAAGAAAATTGCTGTATTTTTCCATGTATAATGTGCACCCATATTTTTAGCCCAAACTTTTGGGAAAAAATTTTTCATTTTAATTTTTTAATTTAAGTATTTATTTATTTATTTATATTTAGATACTTGTTTTTGTATTATAAAGGAGTTTTAGCATACATATTATTTTACATACAGGTATTGTTATTGCTTTTTAGAGTTATGCTTTTATGCGTAAGCATAAATAAAAGAATTAAAATCATTTATATTGATATGGAATTAGTACTACCCATGTATAATGTGAACCCTTACTTTTCCCTCAAAAATTTGAGCAAAAAGGTGCACATTATACACAGCAAAACATGGTAAATCCTTAGCAAGCAGGGGAATGTCAAGAATTAGGCCAATTTTTACCACAAAATGATCCCAGAAAACCTTCATAAATGAAAATACCACATATTTCTGGAACTAGTGAGGAAGTAGGACCAAAACCGGCAAGATCAGCTGAAAGTTTGCTGTAAAACAACCCCTATATCCCCTCCCCATTTTAAGAGAACTTCTGCAGCAGAAGACTAGAGGTACATTTTCTAGAAAGAGGGCCTGAAGAGACCAGGCTCAGCAGAGTGCAGGGACAGCATCTGAAAAGAGGGGAGTTAAGTAAAGTGTTCCCTGCCATGATAGTATCTGGAGATATTATCTCCAGAGCACACAGCTCTTCATAATATTCTTCTATTATTTTTATGATCTTTATAGTATCAGATAGAAATGTTCCTGTTTTATTCTTAAGACAGGTCATTTACTATTTTTCTCTTTTTCTTGATCAATATTCCTAGAGGTTTATCAATTTTTATAATACTTTCAAAGAACCAATTCTTGGCATTTTTGCATTTTTTAATTATTTCTCTACTGTATTTTATTGACTACTACACTTCTATCATTATTGTCTGCCTTTCACTTTCTTTGAGCTTACTTTGCTCCTCTTTCACTTAATAAGGTGAAAGCATAGACAGTGGTTTTAAACCTTTCTGCTTGTCTAATACATGCGTTTAGAGCTATAAATTTTGCTCTGAATACTGCCTTAGCTGTATTCCATGAATTTTGATATATGGTATTGTCATTACTATTTAATGAAAATATTTTCTCTTTTCTATTATAATTTTGTGTGTGCGTTTAGTGAATTATTTAGAAGTGTATTAATTTTTAAACACTTGAGAATTTTTATGTGATCTCTGAGGTCCACATTTTGCATGATTAAATTTTTTGAGATTTGCTTTATGGCATTGCATGAGATCTCTTTTGGTAAATGTCCCATAAGCACTTGAAAGAATGTGCATTCTGCAGTTGTGGGTCTAGTATTCCATATATGTCCATTAATACAAGTTGATTCATTGTTTTGCTTATAACTTTTCTAACAGATTTTCCTGCCTGCTTTATCAGTCACTATGAGTTATTTTCCACAGTTATTTTAAAGTTCTTGTCTGGTGACTTCAGCTCTATATCATCTGTTGGCCTTCTTCTATTTGTTTTTTTCTCATAATTATCAGTCACATATTACTACTTCTTAGTATATCAAGAAATTCTACAATAGACATTGTGTAAAAAAGAACAGTAGAGACTTCAGACAGCTCATTGCCTCAATTTAATGAAAAAATGAACTGGCTCAAGAAGGAATTTTGGTCTTAGAAAGACTCATTTTGCCTCTGCATGTTACCTTTTCCTTGAGTGTAGCCCACAGTCTCCTGGGTCTTTGTTTCATTAGCCTTGAAAATTTAAAATTTCTGCTCTTGAGAGGTTTTGACCTTTGCTTTTTCTACAGACTAAATGTCATGTCCTCCCAAAATTCATGTGGTAAATTAATCACCGATATGAGGATATTAGGAGGTGGAGTCTCTGAGAAGTTATTAGGTCATACAGATGAAGCCTTCAGGAATAGAATTAGTGTTCTTACAAAATGAAGTTTCATAAAAGCCAAAAAGGGAAGGAAGGAAGGAAGGAAGGAAGGAAGGAAGGAAGGAAGGAAGGAAGGAAGGAAGGAAGGAAAGAGGGAGGGAGGGAGGGAGGGAGGGAGGGAGGGA